>MJUU01043872.1:2205-25255 GCA_002080025.1 Modiolus philippinarum | reverse complement strand
TCATAATTGAATTTCATCCAATCACTTGCCGAGAACAACATTCTCTCTAGAGAGGAGAAACACATTTCTCCAACCGCTCAGGAAACGTGAAAACAGGACAGAAATTAGAGAATTCGTTTTTAAATATGCCTGGGAAGTATATAAATAAAAAACAACGTGCATGCATGGAGGTATAAACATATGTATACCTCCATGGTGCATGTAAGCAGTACGAATAAAAATTAAACATTTCGAGGTGATTCGCGGGAATGTGATCCTGAAATTTTGAGAAATCTTCAATTGATGTACAAGTATAAAATAACATTTTCGCCAATGAATTAAAAAAAAACTGCAACTTTACAGTACTTATCATTAATAATTAGTGAGCAAAATTGAAGCGTGAATGAAACATCCTACATTTCTTCCTCACGGTGGAGGGGGTTTTTGTACGATGGAATTGAGAAAGTTATAATTAAAAAAAAATATGGTAAGTTAAAAATAGTACTCAAATAAATAAGAAGAGGATCTAACAATCAAATAGTCATTGAAAAATCAATTTGGTTGTAAAACAAAATCACAAATATAAACCCCCTTCATAACAAGATAATCAAGGAACCCATAAGGTGGCTCTAGCATGAACCAAACCATTGCATGAATTGTTGCGTATTACAAACGTTTCATCTACAACTCAGGATGAGGTTAAGACGTCGGAACATGTTACACTGGACAAATTTATAAGACTTCGTAAATCTTCGATAAAAATGTTTTGTGGAGAGTCTGTTTCAAAATGTTTTGGATACAACAAATTAAGAAAAAATGTATTTGTTTCCGGTAGAATTATAACAATACAGTGATTCTATATTTCATATAATACTGGAACATTTCACTAACACAATTCGTAACGTAAAAAAGTTACAGTGGACATTTCTTTTTGACTTTGTAAACCATGAACATTTTTTATCTATTTATGCAAAAATGTAAATTCTTAGTATTTTTTTTAATGTACAAGAAAACTGTATTCCCTACTTGCGGTTTGCTTGTTTCCCAGTATTTACCTCCCTTTAGAGGAGGTGTATCTTCGGGACATCTGCAGACTTCCGTTTCAAATGGAAAGATAAAGTTAGAGGTGTCTGAAGATGGAAGGGATTTTCCATATCGGATCACAGTATCGCACTTTGTGGATACTATACGTCCATTTAAAAAAATGATATTATTGTTCGGGAAAAAAACGTACCTGGGTGCATTTCTGGGGTGACGTATTTCTTTTAGATGTTAGGGATTCCAATATGTTACTCGGATCACTCGATCTTCTTCGTTAGGCCTTAGAAGGTAAACTACGAGTGTTTCGAACTTACACCTCCTAGAAAGGGGCATAACACTATTGAAACATACAAAATATGTCCTGCATCCCGGATTCCGAAAAGATGGAATTTTCATGATGCTGTTATATTGTTGCAAGTTCAAAAATCTGATTTTCTAGCTCTTCTTCATTTCGGTGTGTCGAATTTTTTCGGTTTGCGTTACATGCTGCATGTGACTCTTTCGTTCCCAAAAAGACAACGGAAACATAATAAATTTCTAGGTAGTAACAAAGGGCGTTAGTTTTGGAAACTGGAGAATGAATGTTGCAACGATTCGCCGAAAAATGTTGATTTTCTCATGATCAGAAATAAACGTAGAAGAAGCCTCGAGTTTTGTTACGCGTTACATACAATTTTTCCACGTCAAACGCTTTTCAACATGTATATAAATTAAAGAAACACGCACTTAATTGTTTAAATGCAACATAATGGAGTTCGGAATAACAATATCTCGGAGAACGTTAAAAAATGGTGTCAGTATATTAAACGGCTTAAGAAATAGGTAAAATTCAATGCAATTACCGAAAAGCTGGAAAATGACACCAATACCGTGTTGTTTTATTACGTAATTGTTCTGTATTGTGTTCTGTGTCCTACCAATAGATCAACGATTTCATCAAATATCATGTAGGTGAACATACTGGTGCCGTAAAATGCTTGCAAGTTGATACTTGTCATTTGGTCTGGGCACTTCTTAATATAGCCTCTGCTGTATTTATAATATGACTTTATTGTCTTTTATTATTAATTAGGACTAAGGCTTAGATATGGGTAATTAATAGGTAATAACTCTTTCGTCCCTGAAACCTTCATTTATTCCTTGAGATAACTTATGTTTTTAAAAAATTAACACTGGCAGATATGTTATGATTTTATTTGGATATTTTGATCTTATCACGATCTTTACCGGCCTAACGCAATTTTTCAACACAATGAAATTACAAAGATAAGTGAATTCAAGGACAAAGACGTGTTAAATTAATTTAAGATCTAATAAGGTCAACTCATTAATTGCGTTTAGGAACGATCAAGACGAGTTAAGTTTGTTAAGATCAAACAAGATCTCGATTTGATCTTGTTTGATCATGCCAAAATTAACATATCTTGATCGCCGTTGAAAGCAGTTATCTTATTTGATCATGATAAACTGAACAGGTCTTTATCGTCCTTGAAAACATTTATCTTGAAGTACGATTGAATATCTGAGACTGTCTTAACGAAATTGTGTTTAAGAAATTGATAATATCAAAAATGGCCAAAGAAGATCATAGCATATCTGCGAGGGAAACGCAGGAGAAATAATCTAGTTTTTTTTTTTATTTTGAAGGGTCATTGGGGAAATCAAACTCACCATTGTCAAACATAGCTTTTAACTTGTCTGTAGAGATACTTTTACTTCCGTTAAGAAAGATTCATTGTCATCCAAGTAATATGTCGAATTAAATTGCCTTAACCATCATTAATTTACTGAGAGTGCTGTCAGAAATTACAATTGCACTGCTTTAATGGCTAAAGAAAAAAAATGATATATTTTATTTTCCTAAACGATTGTAATGGAGTCTGCTGTTTGTCTGACAAATATTATACTCAAGTTTTGAGATGTAAAAAAATGGATAACAGGAAACACTTACAATGGCTGAAAATTATAATTACATGCCACAATCTGCCAGGGAGCTACACAGGAAAAATACGAATTGACAAAACACAAACGTAGACAACGATAGGAACTCGGTACAGCCGGACTTGGTACCGGCACTAGCAAAAGCTAGCGGTAGGTTTTAAACCGGTTTATGGGTACCCAGACCTCCCCTTTATCTGTCCCTTTTTCCCTATAGTATAATTAACATACGAATAAAACCCAATACAGGTAGACTTCTAACTCTATGACTGAAGGGTTTGGTCAAGCATTATAAAAAAATTTCAGTAGACAGCGGTAATATTAGTTGGAGGCCAGTATGTGGGCAAAATTTTCAGGTCACTAGGTCTCAAAGCTAATTTAACAGATGATGCAAGCAGACTATCCTGTTGATATCCCCTATTACGTAAAGAATGTAAGTAACGTCCCAGCCTTTCTAGACTTTTCATCAATTTCTGATATTTTTACAACATTTTCGTAAAAACAAGGATTAGAAATCCATAAGTAATAAGTTGTTGAGAGTTCAAACTTTTTGTAATAAAAATAATTACAACCTTTGAAGCTATTCATAGGTACTTCTAGGAATGCTTTTTGTCTAAACTGGCGTATTTTTTTATTTTCTGTATCGACAAATTAATATTTGCATCTTCACATTCTTGCAAATTTAATGAAATCCGATATTATAGATTTCGTGTTAAATAAGAAAGTACCTAACTGTCACGTATGCCTATTCACCAAGGCCCATCACATCTAGTTTCTGTAGTACAGGGAGGAGAGCTAACTTTATCTTTTTAATTCTGCATAAAACTAAGGAATGTCATCATTGTGTTCAGTTCTGTGGAAGCAACGGCAGTAGAATACCGTAGAAACAAGGGAGTGGAATTTACAAAATTGCCTTTAAAAACTGAAAGAGGAAATGAGTGAAGTTGTAATTTTATTGAATATTGAAAAGAATGTGGAATTATCGTCAAACCTACCAAACAAGACTTTATTTTTGAATAAAATCAAATGTCTTGTTGTGAATTTGGTTTGGTCATTAGGTATACCTTGTAGAGAAATGATGACTTATTTGTGTATATATGTTTTGGGATGTTTAAGACTTTTCAAAAGATTGTTTTGAACCATAATTGATTTCTCTGAACATTGATGATTTCGTTTTATACAATAGTTCATGAAAACATTGGCAATGTTTACGTTTGTCCGCCAAATTTCTGTTTTTGTTTACACAAGAGTTATCTTTCTTGAAACGGAAATTCCATGGTTATTTTTACAATACGGAAATAAACCCCGTATTTACTGATCGAGATATTTTTGTTATTAAATGTAATTATTTTTCATCAAGTATTTATTATTCTGTATGTTTGTCAGTGAAAGTAACGTGAAGTTTAGATCCACGAAATATTGGTTTTTACGGGAAAATGATCACGCTATGATATTCTAGCAACGTATGTAAACAAATTTGGTAAGTTGAAATTCAACTGCCCCAGAGATCGGACGTTTTCCGTTCTCCCAACCTGTTAATATCACATTTGCCATTGTGATCTTGATTTGCATTTAAAGCTAAGCTATTTTAAGCATTTATTTACACATCTTCAGTAATTATTGTGTTTCAAGACGGTGAATTCCGTGACACTCTTTACTTGAAGGTGGTGTTTTCCGTAAAGTATTTTTAGCCCAATCCCGACCTACATCTGGAATTGTATTTTTGATTAATTCACATTATTGTTGATATATAATTATTTATTATTGAAAACACTGACATTATGCAGGTTCTTTGATTGAATTTTATTTTGTATTTTGGATTACTACTAAAAACTATCCTGCATAATAAATATTTATTTTTACATTAGTAATACTTCATGCAGCCTCCACCAACTGTGTTACTAGTTTATATTCCGCTCGGTATTTGACATTCGTAACAATTGGTGGCAGCGACTTGCCCATTTCTCGAGGTTACACTTATTGATGTTTATATTTGTATTGTTATTTTTTCTTGAAATTGTGTATTGGTTTTATTGAAGTGTATTGTATGGATTAATTATTGAAGTGGTTGGTGCATGTTTTACTTTGGGTTGCTGAAGGACTGAATAGTTTGATGCAATACCTCGACGCTTGAACGTGAGTTCGTTTAGCGAAGAGTGGTTTTGACTTTGATTATTACACATCTGAATAATTCAGGTGCATATTAATTTGAAGAGTATTTTTAATTTTTTTGTTGACTAGTTTGAGCAGTAAAATAGCTCATAATGGAAGATCCTGTAGCCCATTATAGTTCCCATCCCGGTGTTGTTACTCGTTCCCAAAATTTAAGAGGGGGGAATATTGGAAATAAAAATTTACAAGATCAGGTAATTGGGTCAATGGACTGTAACAGTATAACTCAGGATAGAATAATACCAGACCCAAAATTGGTGAGTAGTGGAAATAATATCTCATCTCAAGAAAAATGTCAAAGTGACAGTGCTTTGAATAACAATTTTGAGGGTTCTAATGAGAATAAAAGTATAGAACAAGAGAACCAGGAACTGATTTTACAGCTATCAGATGTAAGTAAGCAGTTGGAGTTTACTGAACATAATTTAAATGAGGCTGAGCTTGATTTAGCTAACACAAAGAGGGAATTATTTGAAACTATGAAAAAATTGGTTGATGCAAGGAATGAAATTTCAAATTATGAAATTACAATGAATGATGTCAACATGCAAAATAGTCAATTAAGAAAACAGTTGGCACAGGTAAAAATTGATAAAAGCAGGTCTGAAAAAGAGATGAAAAATCTGGAATTTGAAAATAAATACTTGAAAAGTGAATTGAAAACAGGTAAACAGAATGCACAATGGGACAGGTTGGATGTCCAGAATAGTTTGGTATCAAATGGCAATACTGAAATACAAAGGATTGATTATAATCATGGTCATGGATACTGTGGAACAATGAGGAATGATTTTTATGATACTAGGGGTTATATTAATACTGATTTGAGTGCACAGAGCAACAGTAGTAGTTTCCCTAGTAGATCAGTACAAAATGTATACAGGAACGACAGTTCAAGAGATTCAGGTATTGGTAGTATAAGTCACCCTGATGAACCTAAATTTAGATGCCATATTTTAATGGTAAGGGAGACTTTACTGGTTTTTGGGCAATATTCCAGATAGGTATACGAAAATTTAATTAGGATGCCGATAAGCAAGTTGAACATTTGATGTGTAGCTTGAAGGATGATGCTCTGGCTTTTGTTACTAAATTGCCAGCTCATACACAAAATAGTATTCAGGTCTTTATATGCTGCATTGAATCAAAGATATGGTGATTACCTGTTACCAGAGCAGTATAGAGAAAACTTAAATCAGGTAAAAAAAAATGGCAAAAGAGACTCTTGTTGAATATGCCTCTAGGGTAGAAGAGATTGTCAATAAAGCATACCCCCAGTTAAATCCCCCTCAGCTTGTTATGACTCTCACTATTGAGAACATTTTGAGAGGTTTACCAGATCAAGCCTTATCTTATGAGGTACGTACAAAAATGCCAAAAAGTATAGATGAAACATTACAGCTGATCACTTGGCATGAATGTTGCAGAAATGGCAGTAAACGACAGGTGAACGTAAGGCAAGTGGAGGAAGGTGATTTCTATGACGAAATGACATCAGATATTAGAAAGGTTGGTAATGATAGAAAGTATGTGACCGAGGACCGATTAGCTGGAATGAATAAACAGATTGTCAGCAAACTGACAGATGAAATTAACAAGCTTGCAGCTGCTCTTCAGCAAAATAAAGGTAGCAATACTAAGAGTACAGATGATAAGAAGACATGATTCAGTGATTTTACATGTTATAGCTGTCATGAGAAGGGTCACACAAGTAGATTTTGTCCACTAAACTAAGGACAAGAATGGTAATAAAAGGCAGCATCATACAAATAACAAAAATAGACCAGAAAAGGATAGTCAGGGTAAGACTTGTGACAAAAACTTGGACAATACTGGAAAGAAATCTTTAAACTGGTAAGGGCTAAGCCTAACGGCCAAGACTTAGCCCTAGTTGCAAATAAGATTATTGATAAAATTGATGTCGATGTTATATCAAAACCTAGTTGTCATGGTGGTGATAAAATTGCTGAAAAGAATAGTTCTTGTTTTGAAGGGGGAGAAAATAGTGTCTAATGTAAAAGATTATTGTAATAAATCAAAAACTTCCGACTTTTCTGATTCTTCTACTGATGTTGGTAGTTTTGGTGTCCCTTGTGGGAATGATGCATCCGACTTAAGTGATGTTGATATTGTTATCAACAGAGTTAGGGCTGTAACATTGAAGGTGCCTGTGGTTATAAATAGTAAGGAGTTAAAAGCTGTTGTAGATACTGGTGCTGAGGTTACGGTTATGAACGAGACAACATAATATAGTATTCCGGAGGACATTCGTCCTAAACTTCGTAAAGCTAAGAGAAATTTAGTTGTAGCAGAAGCTGGGAAGAAAATGTCCACATTAGGTGTTGTTGATATTCAATTTGAAGTTTGAATGGCCCATTTATGTTGCACCAATTGGTGATGATCTTTTGTTGGGATGTGATGTTATTCATGAGAAGGATATTACTATTAATACCAGAAGGGGTTTAGAGGTCTCAGGAGAATGGATCGATTGTGACATAATTCGTAAGATGGATAAAGTTGCCAGGGTTGTTTTGAAGGAAACTGTTACTATCCCTCCAGAAAGTGAAGTTATATTGGCTGGTACAAGTATCAATAGTGAATTATTAGACACTAGGTTTGGTAGTGTTGAACCCATTGTGGAGGATGACAGGAATATTTTAGTTGCCAGATGCTTAGTTGACCCCTACAGAAAAACCATTCCTGTCAGATTAGTTAATTTGGAAAAGTTTTCAGTTAAAATGAAGAAAAGTTATTTGCTTGTAGAGTTGCATTCTGTGGATTATTTTGAAAAATTTGCTAGTACAGAGTTGTCTGATACTCCTATGAATTTTTCTGGTGCTGATATTATGTCTATTGACCCCACTACAGATGATAAGTTTATTCCTGATGATTGGAACTGTTGTAAAGTAGGACATGGTGAGGAAGGTGAATTGGATAAAGTGGCCGATATTCCAGTGTTATCTGATCACCTTGTAAATCTTTTTGAAAAAAGTTCGTCTAAAATTTCTAGTTATGAAAATAAGGTTAAATTTGCAGATGTTTTGTTACGTAATAGTAATGCATTTGCTAAAAACAAAACAGATCTCGGATCATGTTCAGTTGTCACTCATAAAATTGAAACTGGTAGTTCAAAACCAATACGTCAACCATTACGCAGAACTCCTTTAAGTTTTGAAGGTGAGGAGGAGAAATATCTCAAAGAACAAATTGAAAATTGTGTCATTGTTCCTTCTAAATCTAGTTGGGCATCTCCAGTATGTTTAGTGAGAAAAAAGGATGGTTCAGTTCGTTGGTGCATTGATTACAGGCGACTGAATGACTGTACTGTTAAAGATGCATATCCCTTGCCAAAAATTTCAATGTGTCTTGATTGTTTATCTGATGCCTCTGTGTTTTCGGTTATGGACTTACAGTCGGGGTATTGGCAGCTTCAAACAGCTCCTGAGGATCGTCATAAAACAGCCTTCATAACAAAGTATGGCTTGTTTGAATATACTAAGATGCCTTTTGGGCTTTGTAACGCGCCTTCATCATTTCAAAGGTGTATGGAACTTATATTTAGGGGGTTACAGTGGAAAACTCTACTCATTTATTTAGATGACATCATTGTGTACAGTTCAAATCTTGATGGTCATTTTGAAAAATTGGATGAAGTCTTATCAAAATTAGAAACTGCTGGTTTAAAGTTGAAACCATCAAAGTGTGAATTTGTTAAGGATGAGGTAGTTTACTTGGGACATGTTGTATCTAAGGATGGGATTAAGCCTAATCCAAAGATTATTGAGTCAGTAAAAAACTGGAAAACCCCAGAATCTGTAAAAGATGTTCAAAAATATTTGGGTTTGTGTAATAATTACCGACAATATGTCGCCCAGTTTAGTGAGAAAGCTTCACCCCTTAGTTCATTAACAAAGAAAGGTACTCCATTTAAGTGGACTTCTGAATGTAATGATTCCTTTTTGCTTTTGAAGAAAAGTTTATGTGAAGCTCCTATATTGTCATATCTTTCACCTAAAGGACAATTTATATTAGACACGGATGCCTCGAATGTTGGTATTGGTGGAGTTCTCTCTCAGGTGCAAGATAAATAAGAGAAAGTCATTGCTTTCGGTTCTAAAAAAAACTTGACAGACAACAACAGCGGTATAGTGTTACAAGACGTGAACTTCTTGCTGTTATCACATTCAAAAACCAGTTTCGTCATTTTCTTCTTGGACAGAAATTTTTACTCAGAACTGATCATGGCTCTCTGAGATGGCTTTTTGGTTTCAAAGACCCGCAAGGGCAATTGGCCAGGTGGTTGGAAGTTCTTTCCCAATATGACATTCAAATTCAACATAGAGCTGGTGTAAAGCATCAAAATGCTGATGCACTTTCAAGGAAGGACGGTGATCAACCTTTATGTGATCATCAGTTAAAAGGTGAAAAAGATGGTAATTGCTCGACTTGCTTGTCTATAAATGACGAAAGGTCAGAATTATCGGAAATCTTGGTCAAGGTTCTAATAATAATTTTGTAAGAGTTGTCACTAGAAGTCAGGGCAGTGGATCTTTACAGTGTAATTGTTTACCAGGATATTCAAATAAAGAAATTGAAAAATTTCAGAGGGAAGATTTAGATCTAAAATGTCTTCATAATTGGTTTGATGATGATAAGCAACCAAGTAGAGATGAAGCGGCTTCTTTTAGTCCTGCACTTCGATTGTACTGGTTAAACTTTAATTTGTTGGAGAAAAGGAATGGTGTTCTTTACCAAAAGCATGAATCTCCTAAATCTTTTGATAGAACATTTCAGTTGCTTGTTCCTTAAATTCTTAGGAAAGAAATTGTAAAAAATTGCCATGATACTTGTTATGCAGCCCATTTTGGTATTTCAAAAACTCTTGAGAAGATAAAGAGGGATTTTCATTGGTACAAGATCGCTGAGGATGGGAAATTTCATGTGAAATGTTGTACTCTTTGCAATAGATTTAAATCTTTGAATAAGAAACCCAGAGCTACTTTGCAGAAGTATTTGGTTGGCCATCCTATGGATAGAATTGGTATTGATATTATTGGCCCCTTACCTCTAAGTAAGAATTGTAACAAATATATTTTAGTCATAGGAGACCATTTTTCCCGTTGGATGGAAGCGTACCCACTTCCAAATCAACAAGTTGAGACTATTGCGTACAAATTGGTTCATGAATTTATTGCCCGCTATGGATGTCCGTTAGAAATTCATTCTGACCAAGGGAAGAGTTTTGAAAGTTTACTATTTTCTGAGATTTGTAAATTATTTGAGGTCAGAAAAACAAGGACAACTGCATATAGACCATGTTCTAATGGGATCATAGAAAAGTTTAATGGTACATTAGAAAAGGTGATTCGTAGTTTTGTGAATAAAAACGCTAGTAATTGGGACTCCTATATTGGTATTTTGATGTCTGCTTACAGAAGTACCCCTCATCCTTCAACAGGTTATACCCCTAATATGCTCATGTTTGGGAGAGAAGTTTACATTCCAAATCAGTTAATGTTCCCTTTACCCCGCATTGAAGAAGTAGACCAGGACTGTTATGTTTCTGAGGTCAGAGATAAACTTGAAGAAATTTTCCATTTAGCCAGAAAAAACTTAAATAATGCTTCTGTGGTTCAAAAGAAGAATTATGATACACGTTTGTCCCAAAATAAGTTTCCTGTTGGATCCTTAGTTTATAAATACAATAACTTTGGTAAAAAGTTTGATGAAAAATGGTCAGGTCCCTTTATAGTGAAAGAGGTCCTTAGTCCTGTACTGTACCAAATTCAGATTAATAGGAAAACTGAAAATGTGCACCATGATAGGCTGAAATTGTTTTTATCAGACGATGTTCCAGTTTGGGTTGATTCTATTCTCAAGAAGATGAAAAACTAACACGAATCAAGTCAAGGGACCTGTAGTCAGTCATTTTACTTTAATAGTTTACTGGTGTTTAGTATTTGTGCAACTCTATTTTCAGTTGAAGATGTCTGATCAGGTTATTTATGTTTGCAACTGGAAGGACTGTAATTTTGAGGCTAATAAGAGAAATATTATATGGCATATTACAGCAGAACATGTACCTTTGGAGAGAGTGCCATACCATTGCACACTTTGCAATTACAGGGCAAAAGACTTGAGAGCTTTAAATAGACATAAGGAATCATACCGTGTACATAAGGAAAAATTGGAGAAGGAAGGAGGAAAGAATGATGACAAATTTCTTGTCACTGCAGAGCACCCTTATTACATAAATTTGGGGATTGATTATACTTGTGACGCTATATTAAAATCTGCAAAGGACATGGTAACAATAGAAATAGAAACATCTGAATTTGATTATTGTGAACAGGGTACACAGACAGATGAAAGCTTCCAAAATTTCAAAAGCTTGAAAGCAGAGTTTAATGTATGAAAGGGTACACATGCTGCTGAGCAGAACAGACTCGTATACCATTACACACGCGTGGGAAACAAAATGAATGGCATTATTAAGGAAAAGGATGACAGGATAAGATTGTTGGAAAGACAATTAAGACATAAAAATATTGCAATTGAAGAGCTTAGAAAAAAATTGAGGAGACCAATCACATGGGTAGAGGAAAATTCTACGGAAGAACCATCACCAAAAAGGATGAAGAGTGTTGTTGTGAAAAAACTTTTTTAATCTAAACGAACATTTACATTGATATTTCTGTTGTAATAATTTGTTTTTGTTTTTAAGTGCTTATAGGAGGTAAATGCCTCAGCACTTTGAACATTGATGCTTATTTTATGCATATTTAAAATGTTGTAACTACTTGTTATCATTTTTTTAAAGTAGTCAATTTTAGAAGAGAAAGAAATATTCTATTAGTTAAATTTTGAAATTTTGTCCTTTAAAGCTAATTGTTATTTTTATTCTAGCAGAAATTTTAAAAGAATTTCGGGGACGAAATTTATTCTAAAAGGGGGGGGTAGTGTTGTGAATTTGGTTTGGTCATTAGATATACCTTGTAGAGAAATAATGACTTATTTGTGTATATAAGTTTTGGGATGTTTAAGACTTTTCAAAAGATTGTTTTGAACCATAATTGATTTGTCTGAACATTGATGATTTCGTTTTATACCATAGTTCATGAAAACATTGGCAATGTTTACGTTTGTCCGCCAAATTTCTGTTCTTGTTTACACAAGAGTTATCTTTCTTGAAACGGAAATTCCATGGTTATTTTTACAATACGGAAATAAACTCCGTATTTACTGATCGAGATATTTTTGTTATTAAATGTAATTATTTGTTATTTGTTCTCTATCAGTTTTAAATATCTTTGAGTATATGGTCTTCCAAACATTTAGATTTTATCTGCACTGATGAGACATAAGTTGTCGAAATGCGCATATGCAGAAAGTAAATTCACAGTAACCTCGGTATTTAGTTATTTATCATCAAGTATTTATTATTCTGTATGTTTGTCAGTGAAAGTAACGTGAAGTTGAGATCCGCGAAATATTGGTTTTTACGGGAAAATGATCACGCTATGATATTCTAGCAACGTATGTAAACAAATTTGGTAAGTTGAAATTCAACTGCCCAAGAGATCGGACGTTTTCCGTTCTCCCAACCTGTTAATATCACATTTGGCATTGTGATCTTGATTTGCATTTAAAGTTAAGCTATTTTAAGCATTTATTTACACATCTTCAGTAATTATTGTGTTTCAAGACG
The DNA here is from genome assembly GCA_002080025.1 of Modiolus philippinarum. Classification (NCBI taxonomy): domain Eukaryota; kingdom Metazoa; phylum Mollusca; class Bivalvia; order Mytilida; family Modiolidae; genus Modiolus; species Modiolus philippinarum. The sequence continues at coordinate 12,417 of MJUU01043872.1, read as the reverse complement.
GTGAATTCCGTGACACTCTTTACTTGAAGGTGGTGTTTTCCGTAAAGTATTTTTAGCCCAATCCCGACCTACATCTGGAATTGTATTTTTGATAAATTCACATTATTGTTGATATATAATTATTTATTATTGAAAACACTGACATTATGCAGGTTCTTTGATTGAATTTTATTTTGTATTTTGGATTACTACTAAAAACTATCCTGCATAATAAATATTTATTTTTACATTAGTATTACTTCATGCAGCCTCCACGAACTTTGTTACTAGTTTATATTCCGCTCGGTATTTGACATTCGTAACAGTCTAAACAAATAAAAATATGTCAAATATGTCTAACATTTCCATATACAAACGTTTATGGAAACGATGAAACAACTACAGTTTACGGCTTTAAAAGTATTAAAGTCTGATGTTGATATTTTCCACTGAACAATGAAAGAACATGGGGTAAAAGCCAAAAGAAAGTCTCTACAAATACTGGTATTTGTTCTTCATTGTAGAACAAAGGAAAAGAACAATGCTTTTATTGTTATTCTTCATCTTGATGTCGCCATCAGGCTTTCCACAATGACCATTGCTCATACGTCATAGTCATTTCAAGTTGATTTATTTTCACTAACAGCAAAAAAATACTAAAGACGTTTATCGACTAACATCAATTTATAATAATATTGCTAATTATGATGAAACAGTATCTTTACAGTATTGCTGAAAAAGCACAACAGAACAGTTCATTATCTCTGAGTAACTTTGAAGAGAAATGCCTTTGTTCCGAAATAATTACAAACCAACAAATCTCCAGAATTCTTACTCAAGTAAATGGACTGGGGATTGATGAGTCCATCAGATTTGGAAAGTAATGTTTTACTTGTTTTCCCATCAGGTGAAATAATTGTTACATTGTTAGAGTAGTATCCTACAACAATTACGTTCTGATTGTTGTCAACCGTAAGACCGAGTGGATATACTACAGAATCGTCCTGAAATTCCCAAATTTGTTTCCCAGACATATCGCAGCATGTTACTGAATAGAAATCAGAGTAATATATTTTGTCTGTCGTAGTTGTTATATGATGTACGTTTTCAACGTTGATGTTTAACGAATCAACTATGTTCCTAGACAATTCAATAACAGCTATACCAAGACCGTAAACAACAACATAAAGTTTTCCTCCTTCATAAGACAACCCATAGGTACCGTTGTCTAAATCTACCTTCTTTTCTACTGTTGTCCTCTTCATGTTTAGAATCTCAATATATTGAGATTCGCCATATGAAATGGCTACACGTTCTGGATCTACCACTACTACATCGTAAGGTTTACTAGAGAGAGGAATGTCACGGACATGTGTTCCGTTTTGATTGTACTGCATTAATTGTTCCTTACCACAGTAGTCTGCAACTAATATCTCACCATTAGGTAAAATAGTACACCCTGAAACATTCATTAAATAGGAAGTCTTTTTAATTGTGAATTTCTTTTTCAGCTTGACGATGATTTCACCACTCGTTATAGTAACAGCAGAAGCGTCTTGTTGAGCCTGATTCATCTCTGCTTTTAGTAAGGATAATCTTGACATTGTCACCTCACAAATAATATTTCCAAACGCTCTATCGTCTGTTAGAAAAACAGTGAGATCTTGATTAATTTCGAAACGAACAGTGCACTTATTAATGAAATTATATTTCAACGTTAAGTTTAAGAATTCGTTTGCATCCTTGTTTATCTGACGGCTAGCAAGAAATAATTGAGAATCAGACGCAAGATTTCTCATTTCTGTTACCTGCTGTTTTAAACGTTTCACTTTTGTCTGATTTTCTTTTACGTTTTCTAAAACCACGTGTTGTTTTGATCTGTACTTTGCAATTTTTGATTCTAGCTCTAACATCACGTTCTGCTCTATTACATCTAAACGGTCATTTATATTATTTCGCAGCTCTTCGATCTCTTCCTTTATTTTGTTTTCTTGAATATCGATAGAGTTTGAAGTAATGTTTTGAATAATACTTTCAATATTTTTGAGGACAACCGAAACTGTATTTTCGATATCAGTTAAGATTGTTGATAATTTTGCATTTTTTGCTGCTTTCTCTAGAGGAATGATATTCTGGCAAGATTCATGCTGAGACAAAACACACCACAGACACAAAACTTTGTCGTGTGATTTACAGTAAGAGTCAAGGGTCTGATTATGCTCTTCACATTTTTCTATAAAGGGAATTTTAACACGATTTTTATGATCTTCTATATTAATAAGTTTGTGGTCTCTCAAAATCTTGGTAGACTTGTGCATCTTCTCACAGTCCTTACAATATCCTTCTTCGCAATTTGTACACCATTTATGTGCAGTTTTATTTATGTTATTAAATCCACACGGACCACAAAGAAGACTAGCTGAAGCCATGATGAACACTGCAGTTGAAAAGAAAGATATATCTTTTAGTCAAAATCGTTGAGTACTACATACCGTATAAGCGCTTATTTTTTGCCGATACTTCATTTTCACTAATTCGTGGTTATCCTCAAGCCGCGAAAATTCCATACCACAAAGCAGTGTGACGAGTGCAACGCATAGAGTAGATCATGCTTACCCTTCCCGAACACCTGATGATACTCCCGGTTTTCAGTTGGAGTTCACACTGTCAGTACTTAGGTTTTTGTGTTGTCTTGTTTATCCCACTGTCATTTTTTAATTTTGTCTTCGTTGGTAATATTTGTGATTCCTATCTGTCCATGTTATGTCCGAATACTTAATAATTATATACATAGAAGTTTTTTAAACGTTTACCTTTGTAATGTTTGAGGTTAGAGAAGTAACACCGTACCGCGGATTTTAATTGGTTTGTCTTAGGTTTAGCAAATAACATTTACCAATCAATCACCAAATAGAACTTTCAACCCATAATATTAGCTGGTTGTGTGACGGCAGCCACGCGTGAAGCAGATCATGCGTACCCTTTCGGAGCACCTGATGATACCTCAGTTTTAGAAGGGGTTCACACTGCTAGTGCTTTAGTTATGTGTCGTTCTTGTTCAATTTTGTTTATTTGTTATGTCTATGTCATGCTGTCTCAATTCGTATTGGATGTGTATTGCCGTGGTTTTGGATTTATGATTTTAAAATTCCCCCTCTACCTCGTTCTTTCTTCGGTATTCGTTTACCGATGTATATTAAGTGAGACAGAAAGTGATAGGAAATGGCGAATATTACAATTAGAGAAAAGAAAAATTTTGAACGAAATCTCCATATTTCGCTAAAACAACTATGTATACGCTAAAGGGCTGAAGTGTATCTCGAAATTATTCAAAGTACAATCAACCTATTATTTAGAAACATGGTACATGTATTTGCATTTTTGTCATCTTATGAGAGATAGAAATTTTAATTTATTTACTTTAAAATGTTAATGTTTCCAAAAATAATTTTTTTATGAACAAATATATTCTGCCAAAAGTGAAAACAGGCAGACTTATAATATACAAAAAACAATGTATTTAATAATATATACATTTTGTACAAAAAGAAACAAACAAAAGCACGCCCACTGCGGAAGAGCAACACTTTGTACCTAGAAAGAAAATATGAGATTCATTGAAAAGCCTTCTTAAATATTTTGATTCTTTAAGTATTAATATGACGAGAATGTGATGTAAAAATGAAATGACACAATTTTTATACGATATGGAAGTCAAGAAATACAGGCATCCATAAATAACTAATAAACAGATAAGCTTTAACAAGCTATTGCGGCTTAGTTAACCTTTTTCTTTAAGCACAAAAGTTAAAGTATCAGTTGAACAACCTATCAAACAAGCATTGATGACACATGAAGGAGTTGTAGAGTAACTTACCGGATTAACAAACGAGCCATTTTGGGCCCTGTGAGCCTCAAATCTGTAAAATCCTATTACACAACTAAATCGGTGAAAATATATCCTGAACGTTTTGGTGACATCAGACACAGACCTTTAATGTGTATTTCAATGAAGGATTTGTACAGTAAGTAAAATTAAGGTCATGGTTGTACAACCAACACTTGGAGACGAAAGAAATCATTGGCGGATGTGGCATGGATTCTGCTTAGATTAATTAAAATAACTAAATACCGAAGTCACTGTTAATTTACTTTCTGCTGACCGATTTAAAATTTGTTTCAGTCAGGTACATATATGTTCAATTACTATTATCTAAATTAATGTACATTCTAAAATCTAAGGTTTAATTCCATCCGTCGTAGTTTTGTCCCTAGTTTTATTTGATATTCGGATTTCGTTTGGTTTTATGAATTTTAAACATTTTTTTGAAATTATGGATTTCCTATGTTTGGGTTCTAGTGCTGCTGATGCGGAATTAATTTCTGAAATGGCCAAACAGCTCATTAAAATCATTGAAGTTGGAGTCAACATATGTGTTATGGTCATTTACGTCGTTTATTTACTCCATATCCTTTCGTAAAAAATTCTATGTTTTGTCATTATTGTACGTTTGACTTGATGTTGCTTTTTTTAACTCTTTTTTTACTTTACCTTTCCGGTTGTTGCTGTTATTCATTCAGTTGGTCTTGTTATCTGTTTCTCTTACAAATTACACAAAAGGTTTTTCACAACAGGTACATGTTGAATTTCAAATGATGACGTATCTAGTGTAATAAAATTTCCTGTTCATTCCAAAACATATAAAAAGATGGATATTTTCTCTTTTGGCACTATCTAAAATGTTTGACATTTTGCAAACACCAACGAAAATAATTATTTGTTTCCCTTTTTTATCATAATACGTATCAAATATTAAACAAGGTAACTAACTTTATTACCAAGTGGTTAGGCAATAAATTGTCTGAAGAATATGCGTTTAATATCTCTGATGTTTAAGTAATATTTACGAGACGAATAAAATTAGTCCGATTATTAATCATTATTTTTTTTCAGGTGATTTTTTGCCTATAAAGAAAATTTGACAGTTTTATACCCCTATGTAGACCAAAATATACGTAAAAAAGAAACTCGATAACGATATACCTTCAAAAATTGTCATGATACTTAAAATCATTTTACTGCACTACGGATGAATTTGTTATATGTGCACAATAAATAAGCAATCTTCAGACACAATGAAAGGTAATATCAAACATAGACTGGGCGACTGCACAACTTTTATTTTATATTTATTGCTTTTGTGTTTGATTTTTAATATTTATTGTGGGGTAGAATAACAAAAAAAATTTGTACCACAAAGCTTTATGACATTTTGAATTTATTATACTTCAGCATAAATTATTAGAAATATAAATAACTGCATTTAAAATTTCTTAAGTTTATATAAACATTTCAATACTGCATTTGTTGAAATGAGTATTTTCCTCTTATTAAACTATTTCAAATGATTCACAAAAATAATTGAATTTTAAATTCTATACATCATTTAAGTGTTCCGGTGACTCACTCATCATATTTTTGAATTTGTGTTAGATTTCAGAACTCCTCTGGTTAAAAGACTTAAATAATCTTGAACACGGACCCCTAGTATTTATTTCATGAATGTCTTCTAAAGGTCATGTTAAGACATATGAAAAGTTTTATAAAATCCTTGAGATAACTTCTCAGCTTTTAGAAAAATATAGTCTTGGTGTAAGACTTAGGGAAAATCTATAGAAATCTATTTCCTGCCAAAAATTTTAACGTCTTGGATCTTCGTCAAAAGCACACGTGCCTTTATATTTCTTTTTGCCATTTCATCAAGTTTATTATGCTTCATCAATTTAAATAGGCTTCAAGAAATCTTTGATATAAACAACTTCAAAGTGCATCAATTTTCGATTTCTAGTATGTTCCAGATTTGCAGTTTGGCTTTTGGTGACTGTCATAATTAAATAAAGCCTTTTTATCTTTTTTAAAAATTCAAATGCTCCTAAGCGACAAATCTTTGGCAATTCAGCTTGTTAGCTTCGAATTGAATTGAGGACTTGAGACTGAACCCATCTGAGCGCGATGAATGAACAATTTTTTTAATATATGTTATTATATTTATTATAAAAAGTGGTTTATGCTGATATGTGTAGTAATTTCCCTTATTTATATTTCTTTTACTTATTTATTCTCTGCTGGTAAAATTTTGAAATTCTTGAAGTATATAGTTTCTGACAAATATTTTTTTATCTCCCTTAACGCACATTAGTGGTGGTTGAAAGTGCCATCCACAAAAATTAAAGATGACTCACAAATTTTTCATAGAGATCAAACAAGTATTTGCATTTAAAGATATCTATGCTATAAGTTTTTCGTAAATATATTACATTTTAGTCTACTAAGATTTTATCTCCTTATTAACGTTGTTGTAATGGTGGAAGGGAAAAGTAGTGTGATGTTAACGTTGTTGGTAATGGTGGAAGGGAAAAGTAATGTGATGTTAACGTTGTTGGTAATGGTGGAAGGGAAAAGTAGTGTGATGTTAACGTTGTTGGTAATGGTGGAAGGAAAAAGTAGTGGGTATTAACGTTGTTGGTAACGATAGAAGGGTAAAATAGAGTGATGTTAAAGTTTTTGGTAATGGTGGAAGGGAAAAATAGTGTGATGTTAATGTTGTTGGTAATGATGGCAAAGAGAAATAGCGTGATGTTAACGTTGTTGGTAATGGTGGAAGGGAAAAATAGTGTAATGATAACGTTCTTGGTAACGGTGGTAGGGGGAAAGTAGTGTGTATTAACGTTGTTGGTAATGGTGGTAGGGGAAAGTAGTGTGATGTTAACGTTGTTGGTAATGGTGGAAGGGAAAAAAGTGTGATGTTACCGTTGGTAATGGTGGAAGGGAAAAATGGTGTGATGTTAACGTTGTTGGAAATAATAGAAGGAAAAGTAGTGTGTATTGACGTTGTTGGTAATGGTGAAAGTGAAAAATAGGGTGATGTTAACGTTTTTGGTAATGGTGAAAGGGAAACTAGTGTGATGTAAACGTTGTTTGTAATGGTGGTAGGGGAAATTAGTGTGATGTTAACGTTGCTGAAATGTTGGAAGGGAAAAGTAGTGTGTATTAACATTGTTGGTAATGGTGGAAGGGAAAAATAGTGTGTATTAACGTTGTTGGTAATGGTGGAAGGGAAAATAATGTGATGATAACGTTTATGGTAATGGTGGAAGGGAAAAGTATTGTGATGTTAATGTTGTTGGTAATGGTGGAAAGGAAAAGTAGTGTGTATTAACGTCGTTGGTAATGGTGGAAGGGAAAAATAGTGTAATATTAACGTTTTTGGTAATGGTGGAAGGGAAAAGTTGTGTGATGTTAACGTTTATGGTAATGGTGGTAGGGAAAAGTAGTGTGATGTTAACGTTGTTGGTAATGGTGGAAGGAAGAACAATGTGATGTTAACGTTTTTGGTAATGGTGGAAGGGAAAAGTAGTGTGATTTTAACGTTGTTGGTAATGGTGGTAGATGAAAGTAGTGTGATGTTAACGTTGTTGGTAATAGTGGAAGGGAAAATAGTGTGTGTAAACGTTGTTGGTAATGTAGGAATTGGAAAGTAGTGTGATGTTAACATTGTTGGTAATGGTGGAAGGGAAAAGTAGTGTGTATTAACGTTGTTGGTAATGGTGGAAGGGAAAAGTAGTGAGTATTAATGTTGTTTGAAATGGAGGATGGGAAAAGTAGTGTGTATTAAAGTTGTTGGTAATGGTGAAAGGGAGAAGTAGTATGTATAAACGTTATTGGTAATTTGGGAAGGGAAAAAATAGTGTGATGTTAACGTTGTTGGTAATGGTGAAAGGGAAAAATAGTGTGATGTTAACGTTGTTGGTAATGGTGGAAGAGAAAAGTAGTGTGCTTTGACGTTGTTGGTAATGGTGGAAGGGAAAAGTAGTGCGTATTAATGTTGTTTAAAATAGTTGAAGGGAAAAGTAGTGTGTATTAAAGTTGTTGGTAATGGTGAAAGGAAAAAATAGTGTGATGTTTACGTTGTTGGTAATGTAGGAAGGGTGAAGTAGTGTGATGTTAACGTTGTGGGTAATGGTGGAAGGGAAAAGTAGTGTGTATTAACGTTGTTGGTAATGGTGGAAGGGAAAAGTAGTGTGTATTAATGTTGTTTGAAATGGAGGAAGGGAAAAGTAGTGTGTATTAAAGTTGTTGGTAATGGTGAAAGGGAGAAGTAGTATGTATAAACGTTGTTGGTAATGGTGGAAGGGAAAAATAGTGTGATGTTAACGTTGTTGGTAATGGTGAAAGGGAAAAATAGTGTGATGTTAACGTTGTTGGTAATGGTGGAAGAGAAAAGTAGTGTGTTTTAACGTTGTAGGTCATGGTGGAAGGGGAAAATTGTGCGTATTAATGTTGTTTAAAATAGTGGAAGGGAACAGTAGTGTGTATTAAAGTTGTTGGTAATGGTGAAAGGGAAAAGTAGTGTGTATTAACGTTTTTGGTAACGGTGGAAGGGAAAAGTAGTGTGTATTTACATTGTTGGTAATGATGGAAGGGAAAAGTAGTGTGATGTTAACGTTGTTGGTAATGGTGGTAGGGGAAAGTAGTGTGATGTTAACGTTGTTGGTAATGGTGGTAGGGGAAAGTAGTGTGATGTTAACGTTGGTGGTAATGATGGTAGGGGAAGGTGGTGTGATGTTAACGTTGTTGGTAATGGTGGTAGGGAAAAGTAGTGTGATGTTAAAATTGTTGGTGCTGTAATGGCGGAAGGGAAAAATAGTGTGATGTTAACGTTGTTAGTAATGGCGGTAGGGAAAAGTAGTGGGATGTTAACGTTGTTGGTAATGGTGGTAGGGGAAAGTAATGTGATAATAACAGAACATTGCTTCTGTTTTTTCTACTCTGCATTAATCACAACGAATTATATCATTGCACTGTTAAATAAAGGCACACAATCCCTCTTGAAGTGCTTGTTTTTTTTCGAATATTACAACAAGACATTAACTGCAACCCCTCAAAATAATTAATGCATATATCTGTTGAGCGCATTAATATTGTATTTCGAAAGTTGTCAGCGGTATACCATGCAGGTATTTCAATCGTAGGAAAAACTAAGTATCCGGACTTCCAAAAAGAAACATATCCATTTGTTTATATGTATGATATTGATGTAATTTCAGTGGTCTTGGCAGGAAAATTTGCAACAAGACTTAAACTTATACAAGGTTGCAAAGACATGATTAATAAATAACAGAATACCGAAGTAACTTTGAATTTAGTTCTGTATATGCGCATTTCGACAACTCGTCTGTCTTCAGTGCAGTTTAAATCAAAACATTAAGAAATCCATAAACCGGAATATTGGTAAAAGCTGTTACAGAACAAGTTACCAATATATTTTAAAAAGGAAAGCGAAATTCAGATAACGACAGAGCTAAGCAACAGGGAGATATTCCATAAGTTTTAACAAAATTTTCGTAAATTTGGATATTGCAAGTTTTCAAATGAAATCGTTTTTCGGGCCAGCACCGAGGTACTGACTACTTAGTTGCTGAATACCCTCGGGAAAAACAGTCCATCAGCAATGACATCGGCCCATTGGTAATAAATAACAAAATACCGAAGTAGCTGTGAATTTAGTTTCTGCATATTCACATTTCGCCAAATCATGTCCTTTCAGTGCAGATTAAATCAAAACATTAGGAAATGCATGAACCGATATATGTGTTTAAGCTAAAAGAGTCAAAATCAGCTAAATGTTCTCTGTAAGATGTTTTCCAAAGACTGTTCTTAACTGAAAAAACTGCAAAAAAATTAGAAAGAAACTTTAAGTTGTCAAGGAAGTAAATTGTTTTCATATTTGGTACACAATGGAGACGGACAAGATGTAATGATAAGGATAACGATCAGTCGACGAAAATAAAAGATTTGGAGTAACTTTTTAAAAGTTTAAGTTGAGTTCAAAGATACATTGTACCGTCTCAAAACCACCAATATTACAACAATATTATAAACAGATGAAAGGATATTCCTCTCTTGGAAGTAAGGACTAGGAATTGACTACATCCTCAAAATAATTTGTTTTTTTTTTGTGCAGGTTAATGGGCCGTAATTATATTGTTTTTCGAAAGTTTTCAGTCATATTTACAATTGCATCAAATGCAATGTTTTTTCTTTTTCAATAAGAAAATCTTCATTTCGAAGCATGTTTATATTATTTCACTTGCAAAAGGAAAAAATCTTCATGAAATTTCCAAATAAGAGATGATTTAATCTAGTTTGAAAGCAAACATTCTTTGCAAAAA
>MJUU01043871.1:62747-78446 GCA_002080025.1 Modiolus philippinarum | reverse complement strand
TATGCAGTAATAACACAGTTAATTTTGTTTATTCAAATAAACATTTTATATGAATTGGCATTCTTGTAAATAGATTCACAAATCACTAAGCTTTATGCATTTATAATAATTGTGTAGGAATAGCTCCATTACACTATATTAGTAGTACCATAGGGCAGAACCCTGTATGTGGACTTTATAGGCCGGGTTCACACAGCCTGGATAACTAAATTGGGAAAAATTTTACATAGCCATGTTTATAAATAACTTTAATAAACTAAGTACTAATTTCAAATATGGCTATTTTTATTTTTGGGAATATCCAGGTATGAGTACTGCAGGTCTATAATATATTTTTGTCGAATTAAATAAAAGTTAAAAGGATAGGGATATTAAATTAAGCCCCCTCCCCCTTTTCCTAACTTAAAATAAACGTAAATAAAACAAAATATAATATGTATTAAGTAGGGAAGTCCCATGCGGGAGTTCTGGTCCAAGGAGTGGCTTAACGTTACCCTAAATTTTTGGCAAATAACTGGTGTATTTGGTAAAATAAGTGTGAAATTTAACTTACAGGTCCAGTGGTGAGTCCATGTTGCCTTTGGTCAGCATGTTATCAGCATCCGGTACTGTTAAAAGCGCCGTTAGTTAGCTGTGACCAAAGGGCAACAACCCAAATACCACCAGCCAAATTTATGTTCAGTAATTAAAAAATTGTTTGTTTTGTTTTATAGATTTCTTTATTTTAAATCCCATTAGCCTTGTGCTAGCTATAAGTTACGCCACTCCGAGGATAAGTATAACCTTAAACTTCTAATTTTTGGAAGTTTAATCATAGTTGCAATCCATTAGACCGAGAAATTTAAGCAAATTTTAAGAACCATTGTTAGTACACAAAACGTCATATCAATAAAATGAATTTCTAAAATAAAGTATTGTTAATTAATTAATTAAAAATTATTAGGAATGTTAGGGATAATTACAAATACGTATAAAAAAATGAAAATACCTATGTTATATACTTAAACAGCTGAGGGCATGGACTTCCTGGAGATGGCCTTGTGTTGCTCCTCTTCTCTTTCTTGTCATCGCTGACTTGCGCAATTTCACTCACCATACAATTTCAAATGATGCGTACATATATAAATATATTACAATATATCACTTAAAATCATATTAAATTGTGACATTTTCACTACACTTAGTACATAAGGCGCAATACCCCTTGTGGGTAGTCGTCTACCAAACCCCCACATACAATACAATTCGCTTTGGATATAACTGTCAATAGTTCTTAAACGCTCTTGTGATCATGAAACACTTCCGGATTGACAAGCATTTTGAATCAGCCAGTCTCATTGCATGGGAAAATACTGAAGCCTCATCAATGATGACACGTATGCCCAAGGATATGAAAGGGAAAATTGGCCATTTGCATACCCCAGTTAAATGAGGCGATAGAAATTTCTTATTAGACTTTAAAGTTGGGTAATCGTTTGGGTATGTTACTTGGCAGACGTGCCACTTTGAGAAAATCATATCGCCGCATAAAGTGAACTTCAGGTAATTATGAAAATTCACAAAACGTTATAATGGCCGTCTATGGAAAATATTAAGTGGAGTCTGACCTGTAGGTAAACCAGGATTACCGATCAATAAACCTGGATAACCGAGGTTTCGGTGAAATTAGCGCTAAAAACCTACTTTACCGACCGGTAAAGTAGGTTTAGCAATAAAAACATAGGAAGCGGAGGTTAGCATGTATTTAATTGCGGAAACCCCAATTACCAGTCGGTGATTGGGGTTTTCTATGGTAAACCAGGATTACCGACTCGGTAAACCGTGTTTTCTGATGATTTTCCTTGTTTACCTCAGTGTTGGTTAACTTCGCGTGCCATATGTCACAGCGAGATTTTTGTGCGTCTCCTGTGCAGATAAGATGGGTGCCGGTCTGGTTATCGAACACAAACGACAATTATATTAAATGATGAATCTAGGCGCCAACTGTAACTTTGCACACCCGGTTCTTAGCAACAACGACTCTGGTTACCGCGAATAATAATTTAATAGGTTCAGCATGGAATAAACAACAAATTTACAAAGATGGCTCTGATCAGTACAATACTGAAATCCAATCTGATCAAAATACATAATCAAACAATAGTTATAACAATTTAATAATGCATGTCGGAACCTGACATCTGTCACTTATTTTGAGTGATAAATTCCATGTTGGATTAAAACAACTTATCACATATATAACAATTAAAAAACACAATTATCTTGTTAAACGCCGACGAGAAAAAGCATGTAAATGTCCCTAAAATTGCAAATCAATATTATGTAACTTTAAGAGGATTAGAAAAATGGCGACTAACAGTTCAATAGCTAAATACTAAATACTAACAAGGAGTTATCTCCTTGATACTAATTTAAAGTGTCAAAATAATAAAAGAAAATGTAAAAGAATAATTTCCGAAAATTAAAAAGTTCAAAAAGTCTACTAAGGTTTTTAACGCATTTTACACCACGACAATTGCATTCCCCCAGGGTATAACTGTTTATTTAACTTATAAAAATGTGAGATCAGATCAAAGTGTCAACACTAATTAACTACAACAGGTTCTTTTGATAGTTAAATTAAATTACTTGAAAACGAGAAAGCTTGAACAACAGAAATAAATTACATGTATTAGATACAAAAAAGAAAACAGATTGGGTCGGTGTACGAACACAAATACCTGTTGACTTGGAGCAGACTTAAAATTAAGGTTGGTGTTGTTTTGTTTTCTATTTATGCGTAAATTTGAACAGTAACACCTCAAACATATCAAACATTTTCTGTTGGCTGTTAATGAGCAGTTTAACAATTTATCCAGCAATGGTGTTATTTAATAGACAAATACGACCCAACGAATATTTTTTTTCGTATACGTAGGATAAACTGGTAACCGGTCCACGATTTTGAATGAAGAAAAGACGACCTCAAATACTTTGACGTCACAGAGCAAATTCTCCCTATTAACCAAAATGGTCGAAGTCGTTTATTTTCTTCCTACTCTCGATTCACAAAGAATACGCATTTTTAAATATGTTTTAAATGTTAACAACATACGTTCATGGTCGGGAAATATAGAATTTATTTGTACTCGCTGCGAAACAGGCGAGATATGCTCGGTTCACCTCGCAATTCTACCTGTTTCTAACGCTCGTCAAATAAATTATATATTTTCCAACAATGTACACATATTGTAGATATACTGCATGCATGTTGATATTTCTTCTTAAGCATGTTGGTATAACCATGGAGGTATAAAGGTATAACATATTTATACCCCAATTTTAAAGTAGACCGATTAATAATCTGTCGTTTACAATTCGCTTACATAGAAATAGAACTAATAAAAATAAAAGGTCACATCCTTTAGTAAAAGATACATATTGGATGATAAAAGTAGCTTTTTATGATTAAGGTATTATATGTTAGTGTGTATATGTGTTATCATTAGCGTTTAAAACTTTTTTGTAATTAAATGTTTAAGCAACTTTTTTACTGATGTGACTTCTTTCACAAAATAATAACCCTTTGGTGGATATATGAAAAAGAAAGGAAATGGGGTAAATGTCATTATGAATGCTCAAAAATAGCTGTTTGGGAAGTTTTGCCCCACCTCCCGCTAGGTAATCTGGATCCGTACCTGAGAAGTAATATTCGACCTTTAGAATAAACTTATGTAATGATTATAAAAAAAGACAAAAAAAAAAAAAAAAAAAAAAAAACGAAATGACAGACCCCTTAAGTTTGATTTCTTTGTACTGACTACTGAATAGGTGTTAATTGACAGTTGTTTGTCGCAGCGGGAAATCTAGTGGTATAAAATTATTTCCCTTCTAGAAAAAAACTCTTCTGTGTCCATAAAGTTTTGAGAACAAATTGACAGCATGGCGACGAAAATAAACAATAAAAAAAAATGTCAAGATTTCAAAAGAAATAAACAAATACAATATTTAGTGAAAACGTCATTCAATTTCAAGATCTTTACTTTGTAGTTAAAAAGTGATTAAACTTGCCTCTAAGAAGAGATAATATGAACATTCCTTACATAATTCACTGCGTGATGAAAATATTCAATGGACAGACTTGTCAAAATCAATTGCTTTAGGGCGTTACAATATATGTACCCAGACAAGATTATATGTACAGTAGATTTTTTTTAACATACTTTATTTATAGGTCTATTTAGTGACGATTCTTGCATAAGCAACAGTAAGATCCAAAATTCAATCTATGTTACCAGAAGTACATTATTAGTAATAATGGACTTCTGATTGTACTAAGCAAAATCATATCGTCTCGAAACAGCGCCATTTTCCTTTTATACCCACGACCTCAAAGGGTAATCATCAACACAAGATTTCATTGAAGGGCATGCCTTCAATTAAAGCCCATTCAAAGACCCCACATGCTTAGTGAGTAAAAATCGATTTTGTTTATGTAACCTGAACGGTTGCGATGTACAAATGGTCGTTTTATATACTTTATTTCGTCGAAACCACTGCGTGCACCCAGTCCAAAATTTGCAAATGAATCGATAAATATTTAATTGCAAAGTACCTTTTTCCTTGAAATTTTCGTTATAAAGAAATACCTAGACCCAAAACTCTTTGGAACCAGGTATATACCGGCAAATCTCGCTTTTCATTAAAAAAATGCAAGAAATATCAGTTTTTTTAAAAGATGTTTTTTGTCAATATCAAGATACGTCACATAAACATAACAGAGTATGTTATAAGTAACTTTTAGCCGGTCTTAACAACGAGGTACACCTTGCAATCGACATTTTTATCTTTTCTAAACGAGAGTTCACATATAACACCGGTGTCGACGAAAACAATGTATTTGTTCCACCTAACATAAAATACATCGGCATACTCTTTCTTTTTCAGACAGTAGGACATACATGTATGTTTGTTGACGATCCCGCATCAATGACATTATAAACATGGATGTAGCGTTGCTCGAAATCTGAAAACAAAAATAGAAAAAAGTCTGTTTCACTTCCTTTAGATAATGGAAATTCTCTTCTGCTGACTTGAATATTGCATATTTCGGAACCGGATTTTGCATGGTTGTGTAGAAATATTATACACTTCTGGAACCATTTTTAATTTGATGATTTCCAATACATGTTGAAAGAAAAAAAAAACACTTTTTAAAAATGCTCCATGCTTTTAAATGGATGATATTTTCCGCGCACAATTATCGACTAGACTGGATCATTCTGAATTAGGTATAGGCAGGTATATATTGAAGTCAGATGATAAACAAGTCTCACTTTGGCTTTTACCATGTGCTTGAACCTCCTTTTGATTTAAGAAAAAATACCCGTAAATGATATAATTCAACAACATACTTAAGACGCCGCGCATAAAGTTGACTCCTAACATGTAATTAAAAAAAGCATGCATTAAACCAAAAAGAAATATTTGGAATAAATTGTTGATGTGCTGCTAATTTCTATTTGGTGTTTATGCCATGTTTACACCGCCGATCAAAGCAACTCGCCCGAACTCGAACTAGAATATTCATGAATATTCATCGATCGGGACACTGATCTTGAATGCTCGTGTTCGCTCTACTTACCAAATCGGGGTGATCTTACTAATTCTGCTGAACTCGAGCTGTGTTCCCGAATATTTTTGACATGTCAAAAAATATCGTGAAGAGGTCGTGTGCATTATATGTCGAGAACAGGTCGGGGAATCAATCGGGGTCTGATCGAGGTAGTCGTGAAGGGGTCGAAAAGGGATCGGTCTTGATCGAGTTTCAAAATTTTAGCCGATCATGCCGATTTCAACCCGACTTTAAATCATTCGCTTCTCGATTTATGCCGAGTCGCTTCCAGACCAACTCGATTAGTACTCGATCATTACTCGACTAGCACGATTCATTCTTTTTTTCTATACAAGATCTTCCCGACCATAACCCGATTTTTTCCCGACCTGTATACGACTTTTTCTCGACCACTTCAGACCTTCAGACCTTTAATCGATTTAGCACGACAGCATGTCACCTTTTAACAATATCACAACATGAGGCTTGTGTTTCACCATGGCCTTACTTCAGTTGTTAAAGGAGCCATCCCATGGATTCCAATGACTATTGTGATCAAGTTTGGTTGATGATCATCCTTCTTTTCTCAAGTGGGAACCAGCCAAGGACTACTGTTTTCAATTTTGGCCAATTGGCTAAGTAGTTTCAGAGTAGAATATCTTTGAATGCCTCAGTAAAGTCGAATATTAAATTATGTTCCCCGTTGGATTGCATGCAGACAAGATAGATACTATTTTGAAATTGGAACATCCAAGGACTATTTCACCAATTTTGGCTGCAATTGGTCCAGGGATAATCCTTCTGGTACAATGTATAACTTTGTCCCCTTTGGCGGTCATCTTGTATTAGATGACGATATGGCAGACACTATTTTGAAACGGGACAATCGTAACAAGTTTGGTCTAATTGGCTTAGGGGTATCAGAGGCAACGTTTGAATGAGTTTTCCAATAAGATCCAATTAAAAACTATATTCCCAGTTGGCGGTTATATTTGATTAGAAGCGGAACGCATGATGGCGGTTGTTTTCACATTGAACCAATCGAGGTCTATCATGACTCTGCGGTTTCTGGGTAAAATATATTTGAATGCAAAGTTCATGGACAACGGACACAAAATAATGGCAAAAAGTCAACCTGGCTATATCAGGATTGTAGAAAAGAATATCATATTGTGCACGCTACTAGTAGAATTAAAGGATGACGTGCAGACTAGAGGGCTTAAATTCAATCGAATAGTTATGCTGGAATCCAAGATGTACCTAATATACACATTCCAGAAACAGATTCACTTAACACATGAATTCAAGAATAAAACATTGTTTCTTCCTAGCAGGCTGGTACTCTTATCACAAGATTTGGTTCAAGCTAAATGACGTAAGAAATATACGATTTTAAACATTTGTAACATGTACTAGAAGATAAAAAAATATTTTAGATTTGCACCGGGAAAATAATTTACCCAACGGGCAGCCGCTCGCCATTTTCACTTTCTAAAAACCGGATTTTTATACAGAATGCAGGTTTAGAGCTATACATGGAAACTACTGTAAATCTAGTTACCACCTATATCATGTGATGATATGTCTTCTGTTTTATATATCAGATTAGTCCTACATGTAATGACAGGAAAATCACACAGTCGAATTCTGACGCATGATGAGGAGGATGACCTGCTAGTATGTAAAAGTTTGAAGCATTTGCTATTGTCTAACCCAAAATACGCGCCTTCTGTGTCTAATCCGCCTTCTCTGCTACTCTATATTTATCACAGTTATCATTTTTTCCTTGAAGCATCATCCACATGGGCCACAAATTTTGCTGCTATTCTACCATGCTGAACTGTTCCCTGAATTTTCACGTTTTATCCCCATACATACAAACGTACTAACAGGACAAAACTCTAGCACACTCGACCATTTCATGACCCGACCAGGTCTGTTTAATCAAACACAAATCGGGCTATGATCTGGCTCAATCTGGTCGAATGAGGGTCGAGCATAACTCGTACGTGAATCGTAAAGAGGTCGGGAATGGTCGAGTGTTAGTCGTGTTAAATCCGGTAAAAGTCGAGTGGACATCGTAAGCTAGCTCGATCCGTTGATCGGGATAAAACAGCATGGTCGAGTTGATCGAGTTTATCTGATCGGCAGTGTAAACCTAGCATTGCAAACAAAAAGTCCGTGGATAACAATTGTTAACCCCGAACGAGTACACCTTGCTATAATTAGATAGGTCAACTCGGGTCATCTAATTCATCAAGTTACTTGGTCGCCCTTAAGGTTAAAGGCCCCCTTTCAGTTCAAGGTTAAACATATGGAAATTTTATGTAAAACCCCCAGCCTTAACGGTTTGTTTGTTCTTCCCCAAACTTTGGTTGGTGATAACTGTTAACTTTATGCATACAAAGCTACCATTTGTTGCAAATGTAGTCAACAAATGAATGCGAAATCTATGATAAACAACATAAAAAAAGCAAATTATTCGAACAGACCGCATTTTTGTCCCAGAAAACATCCAACTACCACAAAATTTTCTAGATTTTTCTGCAAAGTCACTAAATTTGTTCATATTAGCATAGAATAATGGTAGCTTCGCATGGGTAATTATCTCAATAATTTGCAGAAAATTTTTTGAATAAACCAACAAGCCGTTAAGGCTGGGTGTTTTACATATATTTTCGATAGGTTTAACATTGAACTGAAAAAGGGGCCTTTAACCTTAAAATAGAACAATCCAACACTTAGAAATTTTCACCTGTTTGAAAAAAATTGTGAAAATGCACATGACTGCGGACTTTTGTGCATGTCGTTAACTGCGAATTCAACGTTTTTCAGTTATGTATGATCATTCTTGATATGATAAAGGTTAGTGTAAAAATAAAGCTGAAATCGTGAGATTTCCATTATCTAAAGGAAGTGAAACCGACTTTAGCAATGAATTCCGCTCGGACCGGTGCTGGGGCGTCTTGGGTGTACTGTGAGATATAAGCAAAGCTCATTGTCGAAGGCCTCATGGTGACTTCAAGATGAAGAACAACAATTAAATGTTGTTCCATTGCTTGTTGTTGCCATGTATTTGTAGATACTTTTTCTCATGTGCATTTACCCCATATTCCTTCATTGATTATATACCAATATTGGTTGAGTTGTTAATGTCAACAGAAGTTCCTTTGGAAGAAATATTATCAACAATAGCATAATAAACTTCTTAAAGAAATAATTTTTATGATAATGTTTATTCCGTTCGGAACAAATACTGTAATATTTTTTCCATTGGAAAAGATATTCTGCAACAATTTATCCTATGGAATAAATCATATTTCTGTGACAGGAACTAATACAATACTTTTTGTTCCAATGGAAAAAATATTCTGTAATGTTTTATCCTTTTACAAAAATAAGATTGAATTGGACGAAAGCAGTCATGTGACTTAAAAATAATTCAAATGTTTTGGTTAACAACTCGATATGACATCAGCCCTATTGTATCCCCCTTAACAACCTGGCCATGACGCAACAACGGGAAACAACCCTGTTGATAAAAAAAGAACTTGACCCATCTTTCAAAATTACGTTTTGTCCCCCTTTTCTTTTCAAAATTGTGGTCATGGAGTTAGTAGTCTAGGTGTTTTGGGTTTTATCCGAATGTTTATTATACTTTAGGGAAACAGGACAGAGAAAGGGGAGGTTTAGGTACCCAAAAACCGGTTTAAGGTAATAGGTACGTAAATAGCAAAGTTTCCGGATTTCGATGAAATTTTACATGCAAGTGCATCAAATGAAGCTGAATTCCAAGGTGAAATAAAATCGGTTAAGCTATTTTAATGTTTGAAATATGACCGATTGAAAAATAAATCAGTTATGTTGTTTTCATATAGAATCTATGTAAAACGTACAGAAAAATGATATATTAATCGTCTTTAAATTGCGCGTTTATGAAAGCGTATCCTACAATTTTTCTGCAAAAAGGATATGTTTTAAACGATGAAATTCCCATTTTAATGGTGTAAATTTTAAATAGGGTCACCGAACTAGTTTCACCGGTATTAATAGTTGAACATAGAATAGGAACGCCAAAAATGGATTTTTTCGATAAAACCCGTCGTCAGAAGAGCGACGTCGTCGGTAAAAGATATGATTTTAGGCGTGATTTGAAAGATTGACAACTATTCAGCGATCTATACCACGAAAACGAACTCGGTGACCCTATAAAAAACATATGGCAAAATCTTACCGTTTTGCTCATTTGCATATATCGCCATTTTTAGACAAAATGGCGTCAAAATATCAAATACATTGTGAAAAGAAATGAAACATTTTCATGAAGGGCCCGGACATTTTATAAAAATGTCAGTTTTACATGAATAAAATGTACAGTTTACGTTTCCCTCCTTCACCACACATTCAAATGAATAAAATATCTTAAAAATTCAAGGTTCCCAGAAGGGAATAATATTTGAAGCGAATTGCGTAGTATTGTCTTTGTCAAGATATTGCAAGATGTCGATTTTCTGTGACTTGAAATTGAAATTGTCAAGTAATCTCAAGTTGTAAACAACTTGTCATGAAAGAATATGCAAGTGTTTAACAATAATAATTCAGTGATATACCTACTTACATCAACAGAAATGAAATAAAGGTTCCCACGAATGTTAAAAAAGGCATGTTTTTGATGAGGACCTTATGAAACTGTCCCAATTTTGTCAACATTTTACACAGATTTTACATTTATTTCATGAAATTCGCGCCGGAAACTTTATTTGTGCAGGTAAAATTAGAGTCGAAGACGGTGAAAAAGATAATATTACCCGTATAACGCTGGTAATTGAAAAAGTGGATTCAGGCACTTCTCTATGGTCACGTGGTATAACTGCCTATGAATATTCATAAATTTGCATAAAAAAGTAACCCTCATTTTGCCATATGAATTATATCAATAAAACAGAAATTTCTTTGGCAACATAATATCAGTTTTTCAGAAAAATTGTAGGATATAGGTTGAAACGACGATAATTTAAAGTGAAAATTAAAATTATTTTACGTTCATTCTAAAGCAAACTTATAACGTTCACCGATAGAGGCGCTTATTTACGTACCTCTCACCTTAACCCTACCGCTTGCTTTTGCTAGTGCCGGTACCAAGTCCGGCTGTTCCGAGTTCCTGTCGTTGTTTACGTTAGTCTTTTGTTTTTATTATTTGTTTCTTGTGCAGTTAATAGGGTCTGTACCCGGAAATTGCATTTTCAACAGAAAAATATGACGTTTCAAGCAAACAATAATGACGTCATAATCCCACAATGTCATATTTTGGCGGGAAACGTTTTCAAGTTTGAATTTTAACGTGATTTCTCGGTGTCACATGACGAGACTTACAGACCCTATTGTGGCATTAAACTGGGCTCCTGATGTGTTACACTAACAACAGGTGACGGCTAAAAATCCCGAGGTCAAGATTTTTACCCCGTGATTTTACGAGACGTTGCTAAAGACTAATCAACAACGGTCGTTATGTGAATATTTTCCCGGAAAAAAATGAAAACAATCAACACTTTCGACCAATGAAACACGACGTAACAATGACCGTCACCAGTTCCTAACGAGCGTAGCATTGTTGAACGGCGGACCAGTTTATTGTGGCATGTGACTATGTTTTTCGATCATTGTAGGTGTTTCCTTTTATCTTTTTATCCTATTTTGCTGAACATATCAGTCTCCCCATAATACTACATCTTGATGTGGAATATATGAATCTGTTTAAAATGTAATGAAACTATTATGGCCCTCTATTGACATGAAACATCCAGATTTGTCAAACCTTGGAGGGTTTTCCCTCGGACAGAGCTTTTGGGAAACAATCCTCCTCGGGTTGACAAATCTGGATGTGTCCCTTACCCGCGGGCCATAATTTTATATTGTTTGATGGAACTTCTGTTTCGTGACAACAGCACGCGATATTGCATTGTTTTTCACAGATTTTCAAAATATAAGTTGTCTTGGAGACTTTCAGGAAAGGACAAGGTTCAGTAAGGGCCCTTTATGGCCCAATAATGTCCTCATTTTGGAAAATTTGTCAAAACTTTATTGTCAGATAGTTATAATATAGTACCATGGTTGAACTTAATATATTCATGTTCCTTTTTAAAAAACATACTCCTAGGATCCTAGAAATAATGCTGAAAAATTAGCAAAAAAGGCAAAATTATAAAAACTGTGGATTTTTTGTCATTTTTTGATTGAGACGGAAGCGGCCTACCATGTGTGCACTCAAAATATATATTTATTATAATTTGTAATTTACCATTTTGTACAATATATGTTCAGCTCGTTAGTGTACACATGGTTGGCCAATGTTGAATATGCCAAAAACGTCCCAAAAATCTACCATTTTCAGCCGTTTTCAAGGATTTCTCCCATTTATGCAATGTTTGGTTGGCTTATTAAACCAAATCTGTTGAATTAATTCCCCAAAACAAATTGAAATGAGAAAAGCAGACATTATAGAGTTTGAAAACCATTACAGATCTTTCTTTAGCTTTTCTTAAATTTTTGGGTCGAAATGTAGTCTTACCGAACCTAATCCTTCACCAAACTTGGAATCATTTTTTTTAAAAAATGCAATCGGTGAAAAATTTTTGTTGTAATTAAAACAAATTTTTAGTCTATGGTTGCTATGTAGAACTCCAAAAACTAATTGGTTTTTGAGACTTTCAGGAAATTTACCAACATTGAAATTGAAAATTTTAAATCCGATTGGTGAAAATGTTTGTCCTAATCTTAACAAATTCTAAAATCTTTGTTTTCTCACAAACGAAAGATTCAATGGTTACAGAGTTGAAGAGAGGTACCGTACATATATATATAACATCAACAAATACAAAATCATGATAAAAATTGAAAACTTATGACAGACTAGCAACATGGTACTGAAGATTTTCAAGGAGAACTGACAGTTTTATTGATAATGTTTATATAATTACAAAAGCTTATTGCGCATCTAAGGGGACGACCATTTGATTCTGAGGGGGGTCTGGCAGTTTCGGTCGAGCCAGATTATTTATTTTCAAAATTTTGCGGGCCAGAATATTTTTATTTTCAATAACATAACCGTATTGTACCAATGAATCTAAGGTCAGATTATTTATTTTCTTGGATGTGCAGGCCAGATTATTTATTTCCAACTTTTTCAGGGACCAGAGATGGGTCCGATTACTTCATCAAATTACACTAAATTACAATTACTTTCCAAAATGTATGATTAAATTAAATTAATGATTACAGCATTTAAAACATGATTAACATTATCAACAATTAGTTCGGTCTCGCTGCGCATGCGCGGATTTTCTATCACTATCGGGTAAAATAAAGATAAAGACTTTGCACGTAAATATAAGTTTAGAAGACAATTTAACACTTTTCTAATCAAATAATCGATTGGAATATCCTATATTTAAATTCCTCTATTCTTCCTCTTTTTAATGATATATTTTATATTAATATTTGGTTATGAATTCTTGCTTCCATATTTATTTTCTTTTCAGTCCTATCAATCTTTAACTATCTTTATAAAATATTGCAAAATTGGAATGGGGAGTAATTTTTAAAATATTTTTAAAAATACTTAACATTTTTGCATATATCCGAATATCCTACCATTGGATAGCTGATTGAACAAGGTTTTTTGCTATATAAATTTCGAAATTAACAAATGCATTATTGTTGCTTCCATTTTAGTGCAAAGATCGACAATATTTGAAAAAAATAAAGTAATTTCATTATTTGTGTAAAAGGGTATCACTGATAACAACATAAAGTTAATTGTTTGCTGTTTGACCATAGATTTATAAATCTGTTGTAAATCTATGGTTTGACTTACCAAAACATTCAGTAACATTAAACATGCAATTGTAACTTGTGTATTGGTATACACCTTTATCAATTCATATCAGATTGCGCAATAGCAGAATTATATATGACATGAATAATTAAGAGTTCAAATAAAATTAAAGCAAATGATAATTTATAAATTTATCTTTAAAAAACCACTACAAATAAAAGCTTATTAATGAAATGCTATTTTGAGAAAAATGCACTGACTTTACTACTGCATGCTATATGCTTTTGCACTTAAACCACCGGCTGGGATCTGTGAAAATGCAAAATAATGGTGAAAATAATTGTAATCATGTCAAAAACAAATTGAAAATACTGTTTTAACAAATTAGCATTTCAATTTTTGACCATTACGTTTTTGCCAAAAAAAGAAAATAAATGAATGATAACATAAATAAAAAAAAAAGATGAAATAAAATAAAAATTTAAAATAGATAAAATCCAGAAAATGGTCTCCTTACCCCCGGAACCGCCGCACCTTTTGTTTTCGCCAATTCATCTCAGCGGATTCACATATTCTTACCCGATTTCTTCCCCGATTCGTTTGTTAAAAGGTTTTTAATGAAGAATAGATTTTGACACTGGTATACGTTAAACTCTAAATGACACGTAAATGCAATACTAAAGAAAACTATGTTATAGAACAATTCATACTATTCACTACGGCAGAGACATATAATTAAATGTTTCTGACTACGGCAAGCTTTTCCAATAGTATTGGATTTGGAATCTCCAATTTGATAAAAAGAAAACTTAAGAAAACAAAAAGAAACGTAATGTAAAAGCTTTTATGTTGAAGTGTATTATAAATACATACAGCATAAGTAGCTTATAGTAGCATTATTTTGAAGTTGCTGAATGTGTGCAAATATATTTGGTACCTAATATCAATGGATTTTTATGGTTTCGTGAAAAGGGGGAATAAAAGCTTTCCTGCAAACGCTGTACATGTTCATGTATATTTGATAACACCATGTTTGAATAATTAAGGATATTTACATATCCGATAACAAACAAAGCCCCCTGCTATGTTATGTCCTGTCGTAGAGATAACACAAAAAACAAAATAGATTTTTGGAGTCCATTCTAGATAAATAAATAAATAGTTAGTTAACCCTATAAAATGCATCGCAAATTCGAAGAACCCGACTATATTTCTATTCAAGTCATTTATGATAATATTGATCCTTTCAAACTGAGGTGTGGTTATGGGGTTTGGTTGGTGATATACCCACATATATCAATCTAAGGTGACGTTAAATTAGAGATTTCAGTCAACTGAGCAAGATAGTAACATGGCATGTACTCACATAGCGACTTACAAACACTGTAAACACATCTTTCTGCTATCTGCCAGCACGAAAAAAAATATGATCTCTTTGTTTTCAAAACCCAAGGAATATGTATTGAAATCTAATACAAAAGTAAATCCAAAGAAGGATATAGGGGAAAATGTCAACATTCATTTCTTTCACGTGGTCAATTTCCCTTGCCAATTTTTAATATATTTTACTCGCAAGTTGTATACTGTAATGCTTTAATAAACGCATGCAGTAAATGGGGAAAGTCAAGAAACACCTTAAGTTTATGATTGCTTCCCCGTTAAGCTTATACCAAGTAAATGATGCAACATACTGCTGTCGTACAATGTATGTAAAAAAATAATCAAGAAATAAAATCAATTGATTGATTAGAAATGAATAAAAATCAAATATCTTGCTAATTCGACAATAATTTATTCAAATTTTAAAATTTCTTTGAAAGAAAATAAATTTCGCGTGTTTTTTTCCTCCGATAAATTAAATACAATACAACAGATTCAATAAAAAAAAGGCTATTTGGTTTGTATGGTGGCATATTTCTGCCAACACATAATCATATACATAACTAGTTAATTAAGTAGATATCTAGTTATCTAACTAGATAAATATCTAGTTATTTAACTAGATAAATTATCTAGATATTTAACTAGATAATTAAGTGGTTATCTAGTTATTTAACTAGATATTTAACTAGTTAATTAAGTAGTTATCTAGTAATTTAACTAGATATTTAACTAGTTAATTTTAATATCATAACGTGAAAAAATGCATGTTAGCGCTTGTAACTGCCATTATTATATTATTATTCACCTCTATTTTAAGAGGTTATCTAGATATTTAACTAGATAACTACTTATTATCTAGATATTTAACTAGATATTTAACTAGATAAAT
>MJUU01043871.1:37931-62519 GCA_002080025.1 Modiolus philippinarum | reverse complement strand
ATTTATCTAGTTAAATATCTAGTTAAATATCTAGATAATAAGTAGTTATCTAGTTAAATATCTAGATAACCTCTTAAAATAGAGGTGAATAATAATATAATAATGGCAGTTACAAGCGCTAACATGCATTTTTTCACGTTATGATATTAAAATTAACTAGTTAAATATCTAGTTAAATTACTAGATAACTACTTAATTAACTAGTTAAATATCTAGTTAAATAACTAGATAACCACTTAATTATCTAGTTAAATATCTAGATAATTTATCTAGTTAAATAACTAGATATTTATCTAGTTAGATAACTAGATATCTACTTAATTAACTAGTTATGTATATGATTATGTGTTGGCAGAAATATGCCACCATAGGTTTGAAATCATCGAGGGGTAATAATAAATGTCCGAACCCATTAGTTATAATAAATTATCTTATAACATCTGTCGGTATAAATTGGTTGTCCAAAAATTGAAATTATTACATATCTGGTTATTTCCTTCTGCAAAGTTTATGTATGCCTTTTTTGTTTTCGATTTGTGAATCTGGGATGTATATGTTTTCTTACAATCCGGTCCTATACATAATCAGTCAACCAGACAAAAGTAAACCTTCCACTTTTCCCTTATTACAATTTTATAATTGTTATCATTGTCACGGCTTGTATTATCCGTCAAAATTACTACGAATCGGTTTTCAGGGGCTACGGCTACAGAGCTGCCGGGGAGCGTCCCCCAGGTAGTGGATGGGGAATGCCGCCTGTCTATGCGGAGTAGTCAGGTAATTATACGCTCCATGCAGTATAAAGACCCCTTCTATATTGTTATTAGGACAGCAGATTCACTTTGGGTCGTATAGAAGGCTAAATTTCATGCCCCTACCCAATTCTTCCCTTTTCCAGTGGCTATCAAAACTCGTTCCCCTGGTTGTCCCTGTCAACTTTATAAATTTCTTCTTTTACGTATAATTTTATGAACTGATTAACTTGTTATCATCCTGATAGCTGAAACATGGCTCAGTGGACATAAAAATCGGGCATTTCTCCTTACAATGCTAAGAAAACAAATATCTAAGATGCTTCGTGGATCGAAAGTGCATAGTTTATTCGTTTTCCTAGAATATTATACATGTATACACAAACGTCATGAAATATACTTTACATTCCTTTTTTTTTGTTGTTCTTGTTTTACCAATATTCCACGAGAGATGGTAATGGTACGGAGCGGGATGTGCCTCATGGTCAAACTCTCAGTTTTTTTAAATTTTATTTTATAAATACAAGTAATTTTAAATATATTGAATATCCAGGTTTTAATTTTTTTTAAATCTCTAGATTGGTTCCAAACTCCCTGCCTTAATTGATGTCAGTTTTATTGTTTTCCATTTCTTTCATTAAAACACATTTTCAAAATAAATGGGGGAATACTATATCCGAATTTTTATCAGCTACATTGTATTATAATAGGGTCATAACATTTAATTAAAAATCGATATAAATCTCGGGTATGTTTGTTTACAAAATAGTTGTGTTATCTTATCAGTTAACAACTTCCAACAGCGCAGGCATATATCATCAGTAGTTATCTTTCTTGATTCTTTTGCCAAATATTGAATTTGGATTATCTCCCTTAATCCGAACTAATTGTTAGTAATGTTAAATTAATGATTACATTGAAGTGTAACCATGATTACATCTGATTACATTGAATTCTTGAATAACTATGATTAAGAAATTGCAATATCTTTTTTTGTTCTTTTCTAACTAAAAAAGAATTTAATGTAAGTCCTGTACTTCTTGATTCAGTATTTTCCCCAGTGTTTGATATGAGTTTGGTATATGCCATTGGTGTTAACCTTTAAGAAGAACTATGTTGGAGAACTCTCTCATAAATGTTTTAATAATGGGAGATTTTGCGTGACAACCTTTATCAGGCGTTTCCTTGTGATAAAAGGATAACATTAAAACAAAAATAAGTAAAGACGTTTTACCATTATCAAACCAATTACCTAAAACAACATAATTAACTGCTTTTGGTGGCTTTTATTGTCATATTGTGTAAACAATAATTGTTTCCAGTATAAATGAAGCGTTTAAATAAACATTTTTGTATAAAAATAACAATTATTTCTTAAAATATTGTATTATTCTGCAAATGTTGGAGATTTAGGGAGAGTTTTTCTCTTTGTATGAGATTTTTGTTTACCACGAGGGAGAACCTTAAGTGGGAGACTTGATGAGTTATTGGGAGTCTCCCTCGCAATGTGGGAGGGTTAACAGGTATGCATATATGCACAATTAATCCGTACCCCCTTATTTTCAATTCTTGGTATGGTTTCTGTAAATGTATATTTGATTATTTTCAATACAATCAAATAGTTAGACATGTACATGTATAATAATGCCTTAAGGGACAAAACAAACTAATTGCTTTCTACCTGTCAACTCAAAGGTGACATTAACACTGATTAAACAATAGATTGAAATTTTGATTAAAATACTTAATTATGACCATAACTATACTTTAATCAGGAATAAGTTCTTAACATCTTTATCTATTTGTGATATGATTATTTTCATGTGATAAAATTATAATTTGATCATGTAGTGGTGGATCCATTGAAGGGGGTTCCAAAGATAAATTGACCAAAACAAATTAGAAAAGAGAATGAATGGAACAACTATGCAATATTTGCAAAATCTCTTGTCAAAGATGAAGTTATATTCTGAACTCAATTTG
The DNA here is from genome assembly GCA_002080025.1 of Modiolus philippinarum. Classification (NCBI taxonomy): domain Eukaryota; kingdom Metazoa; phylum Mollusca; class Bivalvia; order Mytilida; family Modiolidae; genus Modiolus; species Modiolus philippinarum. The sequence continues at coordinate 59,784 of MJUU01043871.1, read as the reverse complement.
AAGACACATCCTTTTGACAAATTAAGAATTTTCCCACCTTTTGGCATTCATGATTCAATCTGTCACAAAAGTAAAATGCCATTGAATTTTCCTTTATGTATTTGTGATCAAATTTGTGAAAATATATCTAGTAAAATTTGCTGATCTTACATACATTTTCCCCTAAAGAATATTTTTTGTTCATATATATAAAAAGAAAAATACTTCCATTTGCACATTTTTTTCAATTATGTTACAATTGTTAGATATTTTTGAGAATTATTTTTGTATGAAAAGAGCCATGATTTGAAATTTTAATATTTCAATTGTAATCAGAATGTAATCATAAAGTAATCAGGATTACAGGCTATTTTTGAAAGTAATTGATTAAATTAAATTACATGTAATCAGATATTTGGCTGATTAATGATTACACTGATTACTTTGAAAAATGTAATCGATTACAGCTGATTAACGATTACAATTACAATTACCCCATCTCTGTCAGGGACAGAATATTTATTTACAAAATCTGCCAGGCCCCCCTCAGAATCAAATGGTCGTCCCCTAACAGTATATATGCAACAATTCTACAAAAATTCCACAAATGTAGGAGGAGTTTGTGTCACATGTTACATGTGTAAAAATCTACATCTTGTGTCTTTTGATTGCGCTAAGACTAATTTAGGTAGCCCGAAAACTTATTGCGCATCTAAAGACTATATGCAACAATTCTTCACCTATATTAAATTCTTAAATCCAAAAATGTAGGAGGAGTTTGAGTAATAAGAAAAGTGTAACGGACGGACGGACATACGGGTGGATGGACAAAGAGACGGAGGGTATAACAAGATCCCCGAACTTTCTTCGAAAGTAAGAGGATAATAACTAAAGTAATAAAAGTTATACATATGTATGGTGTGTAATTAACATGTGTCAAGTTAACAAGTAAAATTTGAAAAAAAAATATTGAAATTTTTTCAGGTCCATATCTTGAAGCCATGAATGTAACAACTGAGAGTAGCGAAATGGTACTGACGCGGTTGACAAATAAAGCAGTGGAGCAGCGAATACCTTCCATAGCTTTCATTGGTTGCTTAAGTATCATAGGACTGATAGGCAACATCCACGTGCTAATAATTTTTACTAAGTCAGGACGAAAGCCATCTACATATAGAGTGTTTGTAAAAGTTTTATCTGCTGTCGATCTAATAACATGTATCGTCCACATGCCATTCGAAATTGTTGACTTAATGAATCCGTATACTTTTTATACTGAGGTGGGATGTAAAATCTTTCGTTTTTTTAACATGTGTTTAATTGTATCGTCTGCTTTTATCCTTGTTCTGATTGCGTTAGAACGATATCGCCGTATCTGTAACCCGTTTAAAAGACAAATGTCCGTATCTTTGTCGAAATGGCTTTGTGTTCTTATAATATTTATCTCCTGTGTAGTGGCCATTCCTATGTATTTCTTCAATGGGCACACTTTAGTGCAAATAGAGGATACTGGCACGAATATAACGGGATATATGTGTTATATTGGAGATCAGTACTATGGAAGTTTGTTGTTGTATTTGTATGCTGGTTTGATATTCGTTATATTCGTTATTTCGTCATGTCTGTTATTAGTAACGTATTATTCAATATACAAGGTAATTTTTAATCGTAATGCTAAACAGAAGAGGACCGAGACATCATCACCTGTGAAGCTTCTTAAAATCATATATACGATTCCTGCCTTAAATCATGATCCCAATGCGATTTCCAATAACGAACTGAGTTCAATGGAACAATCGGATATTACCATTTTTAACAATTTATCTGACAGTAAGAAGAAGAGATTGAAATCCTCAACATTACGGACCACGCGGACACTTGTATCTATTACAGCAATATTTATGATTGTATTTACTCCATACTTCATTTTAAATTTTATAAATAGTCTTGATAGAAAATTCAAAGGGAGATTATCCAGTGTTGAACTAGCTTTATTTCAGATTTGTGTGCGGTTTGTATTTATAAATAATGTTGCCAACCCGTTTGTGTATGGATTTACCGATAAACATTTTAAAAGAGAACTCAAAACATTTTATTGCAAAAAGCAATGACATAGTGGCAGTTTTGTTAAATTAAGTTTTTATCCTACTTTTCATGCAGGTTTTTAAACAATCGCGTTGATAAAATAAAGCTTCGCTGTTTTAATTCCATCATTCTGTTATCAATCTGATTTGCTCTTGATATATGTTTGTGTTTTTATAAACTTTTTATCATAGGTCACAGCAAAGACATTTCATAATAACGTTTCACTGTGTCTCACTATGTCCAGTTTTTTCTTGATACATTTATTAGTGTTTTTTTCTTGGAATGGTTTCAGGTTCCTGTGTTTAATGATTCATTTTCGTGGCGTTAATTTTCATTTGTGTTCCTTTTTCATGCTTTATTTTTGTGGCGTTCTTGTTCATTTCTGTTCCTTTGTTACATGCTTTATTTTTTGTGACACTCTTGTTCATGTCTGATCCCTCGTTTTATGCTTAATTTTTGTGGCGTTCTTATTCATCTCTGTTCCTTTGTTTAATGCATTGTTTTTGTGGCGTTCTTGATCATATCTGTTCCTTTGTCTGATGCTTTATGTTATGGCGTTCTTGGTCATGTCTTTTCCTTTGTTTTATGCTTTATTTGTGTGACGTTCTTGTTCATATCTAATCTTTGATTTGATGCTTTATTTCTGTGGTGTTCTTCTTCATGTCTGTTCCTTTGTTCAATACTTTATTTTTGTGGTGTTCTTGGTTAATATCTATTCCTTTGTTTGATGCTTTATTTTTATGGTGTTCTTGTTTATGTCTGTTCCTTTGTTTTATGCTTTATTTGTGGGATCCTTTGTTTGATGCTTTATTTTTGTGGTGTTCTTTTTCATGTCTGTTCCTTTGTTTAAGGCTTTATTTTTGTGACGTTCTTGTTCATGTCGGTTCCTTTGTTAAATACTTTATTTTTGTGGCGTTCATGTTCATGTCTGTTCCTTTGTTTGACGCTTTGTTTTGCGGTCTTATTTATGTCTGTTCCTTTATTTTATGCTTATTTGTGTGACTTTCTTGTTCACATCTAATCCTTCGTTTGATGCTTTATTTTTTGGAATATATGTTCATGTCTGTTCGTTTGTCTTATGCTTTATTTTTGTGGCGTTTTTGTTCATGTCTGTTCCTTTGTTTAATACTTTATTTTTGACGTTCTTGTTCATGTCTGTTCTTTGTTAAAGCTGTATTTTTGTGACATTTTTGTTCTTTTTTGTTCATTTGTTTGATGCTTTATTTTTGTGGTCTTCTTGTCCATGTCTGTTCCTTTGTCTTATGCTTTATTTTTGTGATGTTGTTGTTCATGTCTGTTCCTTTGTCTTATGCTTTAGTTTGGTGGCGTTCTTGTTCATGTTTAATCTTTTCTTTCACGCTTTATTTTTTTTGACGTTCTTGTTCATTTCTGTTCCCTGCTTTAATGCTTTATTTTTATTGCATTCTTGTTCATGTCTACTCCTTTCTTTTATACTTTTTTCTGTTACGTTCTTGTTCATTTCTGTTCCTTGTTTTATGCTTTATTTTGATGGTATTCTTGTTTGTGTCTATTCCTTTGTATAATGCTTTGTTTTTTTTTAGTTCTTGTTCATGTCTTATCCTTTCTCTTATGCTTTATTTTAGTGACGTTCTTGTTCATGTCTGTTCCTTTATTTTATACTTTATTATTGTCACGTGTTTGTTCATTTTTGTTTCCTTACTTTGTTTTATTTTTTTAACGTTCTTGTTCATTGCCGTTCCTTTGTTTAATGCTTTATCTTTGTACGTTCTTATTGATATATGTTCCCTTGTTTTATGCTTTATTTTTGTGACGTTTTTGCTTATGTTTGTTCCTTTGCTTGATATTTCATTTTTGTGATGTTTGATGTAAATTTCTGTTCCCTTGTTTTATGCTTTATTGTGTCGCCTGCGTTCACGCAGTGGCGACATAAAGGGATCACTATCCGTCGTCTTGTGTCGCATTTTTCTCAAAACCATGTATCCGAGCCTTCTACAATTTGCCATTGAGTATCAGTGTGGGAACCTATACCGTGTTACAGAGTTTTTGGATCTCTCTCATGCCCACTTCCTGTTTGACGGAACATAGAATATTTTGCGTATTATTACACAGGCGACACATGTCTTCTGTGGAAGACTTACTACTAAGTTTTTGTTGCGTTCTTGTTCGTATCTGTTCCTTTGTTTAATGCATATTTTCGTGGCGTGCTTGTTCATGTCTGTTTCTTAGTCTTAAACTTTATTTTTGTGACGTACTTGTTCATGTCTGTTCCTTTGTTTAAAGCTTAATTTTTTTGGCGTTCTTGTTCATGTATTTTCTTTTTTTTAATGCCTTATTTTTGTGACGTTTTTGTTCATTTCTGTTTCTTGTTTTATGCTTTATTTTGATGGTGTTCTTGTTCATGTCTGTTATTATGCTTTGTTTTTGTGAGTTTTTGTTCATGATTTATCCTTTTTTATGTTTTATTTCAGTGACATTCTTGTTCATTTCTATGCCTGGTCTTATGCTTTATTTTTGTTGCGTTCTTGTTCATGTCTGGTCCTTTATTTTATACTTCATTTTTGTGACGTTTTTTGTTTATTTCTGTTTACTTGCTTTATGTTTTATTTTTGTGACGTTCTTGTTCATTGCCGTTCCTTTGTTTAATGCTTCACTTTCTAACATTCTTGTTCATTTCTTTTCCCTTGATATATGCTTTATTCTAATGACGTTCTTGCTGAGGTCTGTTCCTTTGCTTTATACTTTATTTTTGTGATGTATTTGTTTATTTCTGTTCTTTGTTTCATTTTTGTTACGTTCTTATTCGTGTATGTTCCTTTGTTTAATGCATCTTTTCGTGGCGTGCTTGTTCATTTCTGTCCTTTGTATTCAGCTTTTATTTTTGTGATGTTCTTGTTCATTTCTGGTCCTTTGTTTTATGTATTATTTTTATGATGTTGTCGTTCATTTCTGTTCCTATGTTTAATACTTTATTTTTTGACGTTCTTGTTCATTTCTGTTCCTTCTTTTATGCCTTATTTGTGTGACGTTCTAGTTCGTGTTTGTTCCTTTGTTTAATGCTTCATTTATGTGGTGTTCATGTTCATGTGTGTTCCTTTGTATTGTGCTTTATTTTTGTGACGTTCTCGTTCGTTTCTGATCACTTGTTTTATGGTTTATTTTCATGGTGTACCTGTTCTCGTTCATTTCTCTTCATTTATATTATGCTTTTTTTGTCGTTCTTGTTCATGTCTGTTCCTTTGTTTTATACTTTATTTTTGTGACGTTCTTTTTCATATCTGTTCCTTTGTTTTATACTTTATTTTTGGGACGTTCTTGTTCATATATGTTCCTTTGTTATATGCTTGATTTTCGTGACGTTCTTGTTCATGTTTATTCCTTTGTAATATGCTTCATTTTCTAGATGTTCTTGTTCATGTTTGTTCCCTTGTATTATGTTTAATTTTATGGGGGTTCTTGTTCATTTCTGTTCTTTTGTTTTATTCTTTATTTTTGTTGAGTTCTTGTTCATGTCAGTTCCTTTGTTTTATGCCTTATTTGTTGTGGCGTTCTAGTTTATGTCTGTTCCTTTGTCTTATGTCTTATTTTTGTTGCGTTGTTGTTTATTTCTGTTCCCTTCTTTTATGCTTTATTTTTGTGGCGTTGTTGTTCATTTCTGTTCTTTTGTATTATGCCTTATTTTTGTGGCGTTCTTGTTTATGTCTGTTCCTTTGTTTAATGCATATTTTCGTGGCGTGCTTGTTGATGTCTGTTCTTTTGTCTTATGCTTTATTTTTGTGACGTTCTTGTTCATGTGTCTGTTCCTTAGTCTTATGCTTTATTTTTGTGATGTACTTGTTCATGTCTGTTCCTTTGTTTAATGCTTTATTTTTATGGCGTTCAAGTTGATGTCTGTTTCATTGTATTATGCTTTATTTTTGTGACGTTGTTGTTCATGTTTGTTCCTTCGTATTATTCTTTATTGTTATGACGTACTTGATTATCTGTAACCCTTTCTTTTTTGCTTTATTTTTGTGACGTTCTTGTTCATTTCTGTTCCCTGGTATTATGCTTTTTTATGGCGTTTTTGTTTTTGTCTGCTCCTTTTGTTTTATACCTTATTTTTGTGACGTTTTTGTTCCTTTCTTTTTCTTGTTTTATGCTTTATTTTGATGGTGTTCTTGTTCAAGTCTGTTCCTTTGTATTATGCTTTGTATTTGTGAGTTTTTGTTCATGTCCTATCCTTTCTTTTATGCTTTATTTCAGTGACATTCTTGTTCATTTCTGTTCCCTGGTTTTATGCTTTATTTTTGTTGCGTTCTTGTTCATGTATGTTTCTTTATTTTATACTCTATTTTTGTGAAGTTTTTATTCTTGTTCATTGCCGTTCCTTTGTTTAAGGCTTCACCTTCTAACTTTCTTTTTCATTTCTGTTACCTTGTTTTATGCTTTATTCTTATGACGTTCTTGCTTATGTCTGTTCCTTTGCTTTATACTTTATTTTTGTGATGTATTTGTTTATTTCTGTTCTTTGTTTTATGTTTTATTTTTGTTACGTTCTTGTTCGTGTCTAGTCATTTGTTTAATGCATATTTTCGTGGCGTGCTTGTTCATTTCTGTCCTTTGTATTATGCTTCTTTTTTTGTGATGTTCTTGTTCATTTCTGGTCCTTTGTTTTATGCTTTATTTTTATAGTGTTGTCGTTCATTTCTGTTCCTGTGTTTAATACTTTATTTTTTGACGTTCTTGTTTATTTCTGATCCCTTGTTTTATGCTTTATTTTTGTGACGTTCTAGTTCGTGTTTGTTCCTTTGTTTAATGCTTCATTTTTGTGGTGTTCATGTTCATGTGTGTTCCTTTGTATTATGCTTTATTTTTGTAACGTTCTTGTTCGATTCTCATCCCTTGTTTTATGGTTTATTTTCATGGTGCACCTGTTCTCGTTCATTTCTCTTCATTTATATTATGCTTTTTGGCGTTCTTGTTCATGTCTTGTTCAGGTGTGTTCCTTTGATTAATGCTTTATTTTTGTGACATTCTTGTTCATATCTGTTCCTTTCTTTTATACTTTATTTTTGTGACGTTCTTGTTCATGCTTGTTCCTTTGTAATATGCTTCATTTTCTAGATGTTCTTGTCCATGTATGTTCCCTTGTATTATGTTTTTTTGGCGTTCTTGTTCATTTCTGTTCTTTTGTTTTATTCTTTATTTTTGTTGTGTTCTTGCTCATGTCTGTTCCTTTGTTTTATGCCTTATTTTTTTGTGGCGTTCTTGTTTATGTCTGTTCCTTTGTCTTATGTCTTATTTTTGTGGCGTTCTTGTTTATGTCTGTTCCTTTGTCTTTGTGGCGTTCTTGTTTATGTCTGTTCCGTTGTCTTATGTCTTAATTTTGTGGCGTTCTTGTTTATGTCTGTTCCTTTGTCTTATGCCTTATTTTTTGTTGTGTTCTTGTTTATGTCTGTTCCTTTGTCTTATGTCTTATTTTTTGCGGCGTTCTTGTTTATGTCTGTTCCTTTGTATTATGTCTTATTTTTGTTGCGTTCTTGTTTACTTCTGTTCCCTTCTTTTATGCTTTATTTTTGTTACGTTTTTGTTCATGTCTGTTCCTTTTGTGACGAAAAAAGATATGGAGTAAATGCAAACGAGACATATGAGGAAGAACCTTAAAAGCGTTGCTCCATTGCCTTGACTTCTCATGAAGTTTTCTCATGTGTATCTACTCCATATCATATGTGCAAATTTCTTCTATTGTGCCGTTTTTGTTCAGTTATACCGGTCACTTCAAAATTGGTATCTTTGACTAAGAAATACATCTAGTTTGTGGGAAAAATTTAAACACGGGAATTACGACACTGATCGTTAACCTCTGTGTGATTAATTCTTCAGAGAGACTGAAAAAATGTACTGAAAAGTCATTTTGCCTATCATTTTTATCGTATCATCCAGCTCTCTGCGCTTGTCTTTTGAAGTAAAGAAAATAACTTCTTATTGGCCACATCAGCTCCTGACTGGTCAATATATATATTTACGTTATCTTAAAAAATCTCACTTTCTTGAAAAACATTATTACATCTTTTATCATGTAACAATGGTGAGATAAAGGAAATTAAAGGTAAGGCGTTTTACACTTTATATTCACACTGTAATTAAAATATATATTCGTTGTAAGGATTATTAAAATCATGTTTTTTTAAATGATTCAAACTAAATATTTTGTAATCTGCTTAAAATAAGAACATAAAGCATAGTTTGTATGAAAATGAAAATAAGTTCAATTGGAACAAGTTCAGTTGTTATATAGGTAATAGCTGTTTTTGCAGCAGTACTTTAAACGCCTGGAGGAATAACAAATTATACGAAAGCTATGGATATAAATATATTGGATGGAGATCAAATTCCGAGCACACTAGGCGCATTTGAACAATCAACGTTTCTTCAGCTGTGGTCAAAGCTATAAAATATATGCATGTAGGAAACCAAAAGAGCTGGTGTTAACAAATACTTTTTCGTCCAAAGTACCATGCCTTTTTTTATTCGAACAACTTGCAATATCTTTTATTATTTCTCGTAACTTCGTTAATGACACAATCCGTCGTACACCATCAAAGTTCCATTTTTATAAGATAAGAAGATAATCATTAATAAAGAATAATAATCCCTTGGGAGTTGATGACAATATACATACAAAATAAACAAATAAGACATTTAAACACAATAATCATGCTGGTCACTTTCCTCAGTATTTAAATGGCGCATCATCCTGCCTGTTATTGCGTAGAGCGTACTTTTTTTCTGAAAGGTTAATGTTGAAAAATGTTCCACTATGTTGACATTTTTTACCACTCAGTGATCCAATCTGTTGGCTTTGTATATCTGGGAATGAATGTAGTATATAACGATAAAATGCACTTTTTATCGATAAATGAAGGCATTGTCCGTTTAATCTTTACTTCTAAGAACTAGCCTTTGAAACCAATCTGTTAATACCATCCGACAAATTATAATTTATTTGAAGCTTCTTCATAGCTCTTCATTTTATGTGGAATGTTCGATCAACAACAGTATAAGTCGTGTGTATACTGACTGTCTTTACATAAGATTTAAGTCTGTTTATTGCGAAATTATAACGACAAGTGGATCAGATAGGAAAAAAGACATCAGATAGAATGGAACAGTGCCCATTACTATTTTCATGAAAAAGATTTAATTTCCTTCTTTTCGACGAGATAGTAACCAGTTGCAAAATGTAAGGATTTTATACTAGCAAATTTAGAGAGACCAGTACATGTAACAATTCTGTCAGTTTCGTGTTTAACTTGGTCCTCCTTTTGAATGTCTTGCAAAGTGCATTCATCCCATAGTTTACAAGAATACTCAAAATAAGGCAAGATGTAAGTAAATATGAAAAAGAAAGACAATGGGGTAAATGTCAAGGAGACAACATCCCATATCCAGGTTAAAACGACAAAAAACAAAACATCTAGGGGTCACCATATGGTCTTCAACACAGTGAGGAACCTCACACCATTTAGTAAGCCCTAAATGGCCCCGAAAAGGTAAAACAGTGAATAAATCAATGGAAACAAAGTAAATATTTTCTAAATTTTGATGGCTAAGGCAAAATTTGAAGTATCTCCCCTCTTGCATAGTTCTAGCCCTAGCTGATTTTTGGCTTTCCTATTTATTTTTCTATAGGTGTTTTGTTCTCTATCAGATTTTACATATGTTTCGGTATATGGATTTCCAAATGTATTAATTTTATCTGCACTGAATAGACATAAGTTGTCGAAATGCGCATATGCAGAAATTAAATTAACAGTAACTTCGGTATTTTGTTATATCGGTCTTGTAAACATCCTTGGTTTTGAACAAATTTTCCTTATGTTTAGATATTGCAGTTTTTCATATAAAATTTTGCTTTCGGGCCAGCACCGAAGTCAGTGGCCACTAGGTTGGTAAATACCCTCGGGGACTGACAGTCCATCAGCAGAGGCATCGGCCCAGTGGTAATAAATAACAAAATACTGAAGTTACGTAAAATTTAATTTCTGCACATGCGCATTTCGACAACTAATGTCTCATCTGTGCAGATCAAACAAAACATTTGGAAGTCCATTAACCGAAAAAATGTGTAAAAGCTGGCAGAGAACATATAACCAAAATGATCTAAATAGAAAAGCAAAAGAGAGATACCCCTAAGCTTTAAACAAAATTTTGTAAATTTAAATATTGTAAGTTTCAAGTAATATTTGAGCATTCTTGGTTTTGTTGCAACAAATGCTCTTCAAAACAGAAAATTTAAATGACCATTAAATAGTTTCTTCATAGAAGTGTTGCATAAAGTTCAGAGAAATTATATATCAGTCAGTTGATTCGGCTGGCCTTTCTATTGATTGTATTTTATCTTAATTTACAATAGAAGTTTTATTATTCTAAAAGATATATGCACCGGGGTTGGTAATTTTTGTCACAATTATTTTATAACAACGTAGTAGCAGAGCAGTTACTCAAGGGGGGGTTTACCGAAACGCGCTTTCGCTTTCGCATACCAAAAACGTATTTTTGTTTCATGAAACGCGCACCGTGATTTTTGCATATCGAAGGCGCACTAATGTCCTGTTTCAATATTGTGATATTATCCAAAGATGAGGGTTTCCAAGATATTTAATACAGTTGAATATTAGAGAAATGTCCTAAGCAATGTGCTTAGACAATTGTGCAATTACAAAGTGAGTCCTGTCTCTTTCAGCTTTTCTTGTTGGAGGCTGCTGATTTTATCTGCAGATTTCTATCATGATGTCTGTGTGGATTTTTGTAATTTTTTTTTGAAAATATAAGTAGATGAATGCGGAGCATACAATTTCACATTAAATGTGCTTAAATTGAATCTGCAGCATTGTTTGTACGTTTGCTGTGTAACAGAACATCTGTCCAGATAATGGAAGGGTACCTCGAATAAAACTTTATATAGTTCTCTAAAACAAATTAGCATATTATTATCCGGAGTTTGTACCTATCAAATCTTCTGCACAGGCATGTCAAACCTCAGAGGTGTCAATGAAAGGAAGTCCAAACGACATTTTCAACCATATATCGAGTTCGTTATCATTGTTCTTATACTCAAAGCTCAGTCCCAAATTTTGCATATTTTTCTGTACTTAGCTTGGTGCGCTTTCGATAACCCGAACCGGTGAGCTTTTGATGAACCTGTAAAATTTCAAAAGTGCGCTTTTGATATACGCCCACTGAAGGTAACAGACCGTTCGTAGGATTTTTTTGTATGCCTTGGAACCCAGTAAATAGTGGCAAAGTGTTATTGGCGGAACTTGGAGCGTTTACGTATCCTTGTAATGATTTAAAGCGTTTTTCGTAAGAATTAGTATACGTATGAAAGTGTTTGACACGGATTATTCTTTTTTTTCAACATGAATATAGTATTTCTTTCAAACAATGGCAACTTTGTTGGAAGCTTTGTCAAAAGGAACAAACACGTATTGTTTTTTACCAAAAGGAAGAATAACAATTTTGGTAAAATCTAAATGGGTTTGATTCGAGGTAATCAAAAATTCATGTTTTTCCTGAAGTTTGGTCTTTAAAAGTAAGAGGTTTTCGAATTCGAAGTCAGTTTTATTGCTAGACATTGAACAATCAAATTAATAAATACCGAAATTAAAGTGAATTTAATATCTGGATATGCGCATATTATGCAACGTGAAACCATACCAACGAACGATTAAAAGCCGTTGAATATGACAGACAACTGTAATAACGATGTAAAATAATTCCCAAAGTGCCATATCTCGACTATGGAATAGGTACCGACAGCAACCCGTCAAAACGGTCGAACACATCAAGGTAGCAACCAGTGGCAGATACAGACTAACTGCTAAGGGGGATGGGGTGATTCATATTATTTCCATAAGGGAGGGCCCGGAACCCATTTTTCCGAAAAACCGCAAGAAATTTATTCCAACCTAAGAGGGCCCGGGGCCCCTGGCTTCGCTATTGACAACGACTGTCCAGGTACCGCTATACCCAGTTACGGCTCCTGAGAGAAAAATTCATAACGTCCACACCCACTGCTTTTTTTATTCCCGGAATTTGTAGAATTTCGTACCAGATAATCAGAAACCACTTAAGAGATGTCAGTATTAGTACAAGATGCCCAAATAGATCAGCCGGGTTTTGAACCACCTGCATCACCGAAACAGACTCCAACGAGCTCAGACACAGAGATAATGGCACAAGCAGCCGTGAAGAACAGTTTTCCTAATTGCATATCTAATTGAATTATGTGAATTATTATTATGACAAGAACTTGTTTAAGCATCAATTGGTGAATTTAAGTAACCAATATGGATTTTCCCATTAGTGGTTAATTTACGACTCATTGCTATGCATGATGTCGAAAAAAATTACAACCAATTAATACAAGAAAAACAAGAAAAACACCCACTCCAGCATTACGTCTGTATATGCACCTATAAAGAAAGTGTTCCCAACCCCTGTATATATGTTACAGGCATTTTCTGAAATTGGGCATTTAGTGCAATGACTATAAATTGTCTAAAGTGTTTGGTCATTTTATATAATGCCTAAAAATTAGCAGTCATTTTACAAAATGACTGATTTTTTTTTCGCTAGATTTTAAGACATTGATTGAACTCTTCGGGCAATTTCTTAATGTCTGCATTTATCACCAAAACCCTAAGAACATTACTTGATGCCGTTCTAGTGATTTTTTATAAATAAAATTCCAAACATTCAAGCAAGGTCATGATCTTAGTTGTCTCTTGTCCATTGTATAAGTTGAAATCATAAGTACAGCAGAACAAAAAATTACCACTTAATTATTTAAATATCTTGAAACAACACAGAACGTGTAATGGAGAAAAAACAAATAAATATCATTACGGAAAAACAGAAACCTGGTATTTCTTTTATTTTATTAGTATTATTTTTTTTTGCAAAACTTGAAAGGGACCTAACTACAAATTTAAATATTCCAAAGTTTTCAGGAGGTTAGCTCAAGAAGCACTTAGAGGCACTTGGACCTTTGAACCCGAAATTAAGCTTGCCTTCAGTTTTGAGTTACACAACCTACTAACCAAGTCTAAAAATTGTTTGCAATTTTGTTCACAACTAATAAATTGATAATGAAGAATTTACAACTTTTCAAGGAGTCAAGGGGGTATAAATGACATGTTTAATTAGATAAATATTGAATTAAATTAATTCATTACACTTTTAAAGATGTGTCCAACATTCTAGCATTTCGAAATTTGACGTCAAGACAATATCAAAAAAAAAAAAAACAAACAAACAAACAAACAAGCAAAAAACAAAACAAAACGAAAAAGATGAAGATGTATTTCAAGTCATCCCTGTCCTTCAAATTTGTCTTCAAATCATCTATAAAAATATTGAATTTAATCAATATTTTGGAAAGACAAATTTATTTTCAGGCATTTTGTAAAAAGCCTGATGATTTTTGCAGACATTTTGTAAATTGCCTAGAAAATTTAGCCATTTCATAAAATGCCTAAAACGGCTAGGCATTATCCAAATTGCCTAAATATTCTAGTCATTCTATAAAATGCCTGAATTATAAAATTACCTGTAACATACATAACCCGGAAATATCTGGAGATTTGGACACTAGTTTTACATTGAACATTCTTTTTGGACATTTCATATAATGTGTTTTAGACATTTTAGTGGTAATGTGACAATTGAATTAGTCATTTATTCTTTCCTTTCATCTTTCTGTTTAAATTAATTTTTAAATTATTTCTTTTGTTCAAAATATGTTTGTCGCGCTGGAGGCCGGATAGAGCTGTTTAAAATATTTGCACTCTAATCTGTTTGCGTAACAACTGTTTTTGATTATTTATATTTTATTGTTATTTTGTATTGTTATTCAGTTTCGACCTTGGGTCTTAAAGTGTCCAGATACCGCAAAATAAATATATAATTTGGAATACCGTATTTATTTTACATAGCCGGAATTTTGAACAGATCAAAGATTTGTACACTGTACATCAGGAGGGGTGTTTGCCAAAATTCAAGTCGCGGGGCGGTAAAATTTCCCGTTCCTGAAAGGCATGGGATATTTAGACCAAAGACTTGTGCTTTTGGCAAATACCTCGGCGTACATGATATATTTGTTTAATTATACCAAAATACCGAATCTTTCTATCATTAAAGCGCAAAGGTGACCCTAGGACAAATACCACGGTGAAGTGGTATTTGCCAAAAAAAAAAAAAAAAAAAAAAAAAAAAACAATGGCTATTATCCAATCAGAATGCAGCTAACTTACATAAGCTTTTATATATACAATGTAATCAAAAACATTAAAACTCTTTTCCTCAATTTTTAGAAATATGCTAAAATTGTAAGTCTTTAAAAATAATATACATTTTATCAATCAAATTATAATTATACAGAATAATTATATTGATATATGAGAACCAAAAACACGAAATAAAAAATTTAAAAAAAAAAGAATCTGAGTTAATGTTGGTATGCAGAAAATAGTCTTTTATCAAAATACTCCCACTGAAAAATAAAACCGTACAAACTACTATTGTAAACATAAATTTTAATAGAAAAGAAGTGCCATGTATATTCCAAAAATACTATTAATTCTTATGTTCAGGAATTTTATCAGCCAGAAAAAAATCTGAAAAAAAGAAATGTGTAAGTTGATAATGTGCATAACAAGGAAAATAACTCAATTCAAGGTAGTTAAGAGGTTCAAAACTACGCACAATTCTTGCGCATCTGACAAAAAAAATTGAATTCACTATGCGGTATGATTTTCGATATCTTATAATACAAAAATTTGATCACTTTAGTTTTATTGAGTAACCATATTGATCCTCTCAGCAAATTTCTGTTCTATTAAAAAATAGGGGGGGGGGATAATTTATATAGAAATAAATGGAAAAGGTCGTTTTTGGCATGTTTTCAAAAATTCATTGGGTGGCCCCACATTTTTTTCATGCAAATTGAATGCAAGTATATTATCTAATACTTGCCTAAGTTATAAACAAATCTGTCCGATGTAACTCAAATAAATTTAAATTTTGTATAAATTTGCAAATTTTCCTGATCATTTCAACCAAAATAGCTGATTTTTACTTGTAGGATTTCACGTTTACTTGTATATGGCCGGTGACACCGTATTTTAAATGAATGATTTGTATTTTTGTAATAACATAGTTATTAAAAATCTATCCAATTGTTTTAACTTTAAACATACATTCTTTTATGTTTATTTTCATTTCGTATATTTTTAATGTTGCCCCGTACTGCTGCATTTATGTCACCATCATTCAAACCAGAGGCTCCCAGGAGCCTGTATCGCTCACCTGGCTTTCAGTTGCCACAATCAAGCTAACATTGTAAGTTATACAGTCTCTCAACCTTTGGTATCTCGAACAACACATCTTGAACTGTATTTAAAGTCTGATAGTGTTTTACTATATCTCTTTGTTGGGCTTTTTTGACAAAAAAAAAAAAAAAAAACGTTCTTGCTAAGGACCACTTTCAACACCAGTTTTGAAGTCGAGACATCATTTTGTAAATGGCGGTCAGTAACAATTTTCAACATCGGTTTGAAATCGCAACATGAATATCTATTTGGAAACCAAATTTCATTGAAATCGGGCAATGTTGAATTTTTCCGTTTTTTTTTGCAGCCATTTTTTAAATGGCCGTCAGCGAACAATTTTCAAGATCAGTTTTGAAGTTGCGACATCAATACCTATTTGGAAATCAAATTTCATTGAAATCGGACAATGTTGAATATTCCCGCCTTTTTGGTGTCCATTTTGAAAATGGCGGTCAACGAACAATTTCCAACACCGGTTTTGAAGCCGCAACATCAATATCTATTTGGGAACCAAATTTCATTGAAATCGGACAATGTTGAATTTTCCCACTTTTTTGGCAGACATTTGTAAATGGTAGTCACCAAACAATTTTCAACACCGGTTTTGAAGTAGTGACATCAATTCCCACTTGGATACCAAATTTCATTGAAATCGGACTATGTTGAATTTTCCTGCCTTTTTGGCGGCCATTTTTAAAATGGCGGTCAACGAATAATGTTTAAAATCAGTTTTGAAGTCGCAACATCAATATCTATTTGGAAACAAAATTTCATTGAAATCGGACAATGTTGAATTTTCCCGTCCTTTTTTGGCGGCCATTTTGAAAACGGTGGTCCATGAACAATTTTCAACACCAGTTTTGAAGTCGCCATTGCATGGCAAACATTTTATCAATTTACACTGAACCTTCATCTTCTATAGACGAAAAATATGAAAATTTTGAAAATTCTGTGAAAGAAGGGCACTAACTCCTACAAGGGTTTTTGGATTTTCTTAAGAATTTCAGGGTTGGTAGATCTTGATATACTGAACATTTCTGTAATTAACACTTGACCTCTATCCGTTACACTTTTTTGAAATAAAAATTCAAAAATGCACAACTTTTGAAAATTTTACGGAAAAAGGGCTATATCTCCGAGATGGGTTTCAGATTTACTTCAAAATTGCACGGTAGGAAGATCTCATCATGCTGATCATTTTAACTCTCCGTCAGATTTTTGATATCTGTAACGGTTTTCGAGTTAATGGCAAAAAAAAACTGCAATTTACCCCTATGTTCTATTTTTAGTAACGGCGGTCATGTTGTTTGACCTACCGCCTAATCGAACACAATTTTGAGAAGCCATACTCTGGTGATGATTCAGGCCAAGTTTGGTTACATTTGGCCCAGTGGTTTCAGAGGAGAGGATTTTTGAAATTGTTGACAGACAGACAGACGGACGGAAGACAGACGACGCACGCATAGTGATGGCAAAAGCTCACATGGCCTTTTAGGCCAGGTGAGCTAAAAAACGAGGTCACCAAAAATAAACCGGGTTCAATGTTCGGGATGCCCACAAGGATTTTCGGCTTTATTTGTTTCGTACATCTTATCATCTTACTAATTTGTTAGACTCATCCATATATCTTAGAAACCTTAAATTATTTTATTTACCAAGATGGTTTTCTCATTCTAAGTAAATCCGATCAAATAGAGAAAAATGCGATATATGCTTCAACAATCACACTTCAAATTAAGAAAAATTTAAAAGAATTCAATGAGATTTATTAATTGCGATTTGTTCCAGTCTTGTGAAAAATGATTTACAAATTAGAAGATGGAAAAGTTCAATAACCTCCAACGATGTTTATCTATCACAAGAAGAAAAGAAAACAAAATGAAACAAAAAATCAAAATGAACAAAAGCTAGAAATGGATAAAACGGACTCTTTTCATTTCACAATTATACTATTTATTTTAAGCATCAAATTATTCTTATTTCTATTAAGAGAAAGAAAAAAATATCGCATTTATAAATAAATTATATATCAAATGCAAGTCCTTTGACCATAGTCTTCAAACATTTACAAATTGCAGAACGTTATCGTTCATGCATGTATCACAGGTACTTGTGGACAGGACCCTACATGTGCCTCATATGTGGGGGTCCGCCCACTATGCAATTTTTGTGTGGAAAATGTTATATTTGTCTATTTACTGACATTTCCTGATGAGAAATATGGCCCATGTACTCTCAAACAGCGTCGTGAGTCCACACGGGTTTACTCAGTACCTGTGGCATGTATGACCGGAAAGCATACTCCTCACTGAAAATCAGTATTTTTACTACCAGTGACTCATCGTCCCGGAACCGACGATGCATGTACCTTTTTCTTTGTAGCCAGCCTCGCTACCGAATGAGCTGAAGAAATATTCCATTAGCTCGGTCGATTTATACTGACTATATATCTACTACCTGAATACAACTCAGGTATGCAACTCCATGACATTTCCCCATCAATACTCCTCATACTCGCTGAATGTATGTCTCTCACACACAACAACTTTTGGTACCCGGCTAGTTTTCTTGTTCTATCCATCTTGTTTCTTTTAGTTGGGGCGCCAATGTGATCGAAGAGCACGTTCCCAACTGAAAATCAGTAACTTATTACCAGTGACTCCTCGTCCGGGGATCGAACCCTGTACCTTTTGCTTCGTAGGTAGCATTGCTTTCGAATGATCTAAGGAATATTCCGTTAGCTCTGTACCTTTTTCTTTGTAGCCAGCCTCGCTACCGAATGAGCTGAAGAAATATTCCATTACCTCGGTCGATTTATACTGACTATATATCTACTACCTGAATACAACTCAGGTATGCAACTCCATGACATTTCCCCATCAAAGAGTCCTCATACTCGCTGTATGTATGTCTCTCACACACAACTACTTTTGGTACCCGGCTAGTTTCCTTGTTTTATCCATCGCGTGTCTTTTAGTTGGGGCGCCAATGTGATCGAAGAGCACGTTCCTAACTGAAAATCAGTAACTTATTACCAGTGACTCCTCGTCCGGGGATCGAACCCTGTACCTTTTGCTTCGTAGGCAGCATTGCTTTCGAATGATCTAAGGAATATTCCGTTAGCTCTGGCAATTTATACTGACTATATATCTACTAGCTGAATACAACTTAAGTAAGCAACTCCGTGACACATTTCTGATGTGATGCCCTAATAGGGTATGTAGGTCTCGTCATGTGTTTCACGACAATCAACGATAAACAGGTAATTCGAAGACGTTTCCCGCTAAAAAATGACGTCTGAGGATTATGACGTTCAAATTTTTGTTTGAAATCGCATATATTTTTGTTTAAAATGTAATTTCCGGGTAAAATTTTTGATCGCGGAAGTTCACAAATTGTGCGACTTACAGGCCCTATTGTGAGGTTCAAGGTTGTGACACACTTCATATATGATCGACAATCAACGGTCGGACGACTTTCATTTCCGGAAATTTCATAAATTTCAAACTTTAATATTCGAATATTTCTATATTTCTTTTAAATGAATAACATACACATCGTTTCCGAGATTTTTTTACGTAGACGAATGCATAAAAATCTAAATTCAAGTTCCCTACAACGGTGTCATTAAAAACTTAATGTTTAATCTCTAGACTTTACTTGCCAAGTTTTCTTACAATCAACTCGATGAGTGCCCTGTGATCGTGTATATGTTGTATTGTCTATTGGTCCCTTTGTCGGACAACGGACGACAGCGTTTGTAAGAGTACTTTGACCGATATGTAATGTTTGTTGACGACCCCGCATCCAAGACCAAAAGTCAAGATATGGATGCAGCGTTGATCAACATTTAGCGAGTGAATTACGCTTAAACAGGTGTTAGGGGCCGCCTTTAGCTTACTATGAGGTAAGAGTGTTTTGCTCTTTGTGGAAGGTCTCATGGCGACTTTAAGATGAAGAGCAGCAATGAAAGCGTTATTCCATTTGCTTAATCTTACCATATAATTATAGGCTTTTGTCCCATGTACATTTACTCCATATCCCTTTAGTTGTTTTTATCTTGCAGGAATATAAGGAACGAGGTGAACAAATATATGAAAATATATTGCTGTTTTTCGCTTTTTAATAATAATAAGTACAATTATTTTAGAAGATGCAAATATCTTACAATGTATTCTGCTCATAGTCCTTTCTTCAATCTTCCTTGGTATACACAACCAATAAGAGATTCTGCTCAAAACCCTATTTCAGTTTCCCGTTGTGAACAGTGCTAAAATGTTACACGGATTGGGTAGATTTGAATTTTGCACATTTCTGAAGTGTACTTGTCTTTTTAGAATCTTTGGAAATGATGTATATATATGTAAGACTCAGATCAATCTCCGGACTCAAATCGATGTCTGATTCTCAGATCGACGTCCAATGCCGTCATTTTCTCAGATCTACGTCCAGCTGAGTGCATTTCTCAAATCTGCGTCCAATTATATTCTCAGATCTATGTCAGAGCCATATCAGATTGAAAATCCTCAGATTGGAGTCCACATTTTTCTCAAATATATGAAAACGGTTCAGATGTATAAAAATTATCGTTATACATGTATCAGAAAATGGAATTGGATTTGCTATGAAATATTGAGCTTATTATGTAGAAAGTCAGTGCAGGTGTTTGTTAATTGATGTTTTTAGGTGTTGTGCTAGATATTGTCCCGATGATACAAGAATAAATTTTTGTGCCAGTGTTCATTATTGAAACCACCTCAGCAACCAGCAAATATAGTCGAGTCAACAGGAAATAGTATGCCGACCGGTCTGAAAATTCAGATCGCATCAACTGCCGTTGCAGAGAAAATTTAAACGAAACATATTCTATAATGGGATTTAAGTGTCAAAATTTGACAAAATACATTTCACGATTTGTTATGGTCATAAAAACCTTATGATAAAATTCAAAATTAGGTCCGAGATAAATTTCTGCGACTTAAAATTACTCTATTAATGCTATAAATGGGAAAAGATGGTAAACATGATGAGGATATAGAATCCTGACAAGTTTGGAAATGCAACCCACAATATGGCATGATGAAACAAAATTATAGATTTATATCTTTAATAATTACCGAGACAAATGTGACGAATATTTTTTCTCGAATGTACCAACACCCACACCCCAAAATAGCACGTCTCGTCCTCGATGTGGAGCGGGATATAATAATTCAAATTTTACATTTGTATGTGAAAAAAATTATTATAAATTTACTTACACAGATTGTAAAAAACTGGAAATATAGTGAAGAAGCACGGTGTATGTTCTCTATATTGCTTTAGTTATGGTGTACTTGTTCATGTGAAAATCTTACTTTTTAAAAATAAAACTATTGTTCTAGCCATCTGCATTAATGCCAAAATCTCCCAATCCGATTGGCTAAGTTTCCATACAACTATCTCAACGGGTGCTTTGTTGTCGTTGATGATAAAAATGACGAATAGACGTCCATATTAGAAAGTGAAAAAATGACGTTTATTTGAGAATGGACATCAATTTGAAAATCCACAGGAAAGGACGTCGATTTGGGGAGATTTACTTTTGTGACGTGTAGGATGGACATCGATCTGAGAATTGGACGTCGATTTGAGACCGAACGTCGATCTCAGTCTTATATATATGAGTGGAAAATGTACATTATAAATATCCCGGAAATGATTTATAAATATTCCCGGAAATGAAAACATTTTTCGCGGAAATGGTATGTTAATTCCAGGAAATGAAAATCTTGGCAACGTTCATATAATAATCATTTGGCCATAATCATACCTTGAGTTAAGGTACAAGGCATTCCCTCTATCCGTAATCTCTCGGGTATTGCTGGTAAACATAGTATTGTGGTTTCTTGTTTAGCGTTTCCAATACTAATGAATGACTTGATGGCCAACATAACTGTTTCACCTCTCGGTTTAAATGTTCTGTGCGATTTATTGAGCTGAAAATCATTAGATTATGACACACCTAATTCCGTGTAAATGTTTTAAATACTGATCTCGGTTCTAGACCTACCAATACTTGCCTAGTGTGTCCTAAATTTCGTTTAGATATGCTAACACTGGCCTGGAGCGTTCCGGGTTGTGCTTCATCAAGTGAAAATTAATATTTTGCTCATTTAGTAATGCGTTTTTCGAGCTTAAACTGCAATTCTTCGATCTGAAAGAACCTGTTTTGATTAGATGGTGGTGGCGTTCATCGTTAAGCTCTGTCCTTAGCTGATTTTGGCTTTCTATTTAGATCATATTTGGTAATTTGTTCTCTATCAGTTTTTAAACATCTTTGACTTTATGGTCTTCCAAACGTTTAGATATTATCTGCACTGAAGAGACATAAGTTGTCGAAATGCGCATATGCAGAATCAAAATTCACAGTAACTTCGGTATTTAGTTATTTG
>MJUU01043871.1:20606-37921 GCA_002080025.1 Modiolus philippinarum | reverse complement strand
TTTAAAAATAAAACTATTGTTCTAGCCATCTGCATTAATGCCAAAATCTCCCAATCCGATTGGCTAAGTTTCCATACAACTATCTCAACGGGTGCTTTGTTGTCGTTGATGATAAAAATGACGAATAGACGTCCATATTAGAAAGTGAAAAAATGACGTTTATTTGAGAATGGACATCAATTTGAAAATCCACAGGAAAGGACGTCGATTTGGGGAGATTTACTTTTGTGACGTGTAGGATGGACATCGATCTGAGAATTGGACGTCGATTTGAGACCGAACGTCGATCTCAGTCTTATATATATGAGTGGAAAATGTACATTATAAATATCCCGGAAATGATTTATAAATATTCCCGGAAATGAAAACATTTTTCGCGGAAATGGTATGTTAATTCCAGGAAATGAAAATCTTGGCAACGTTCATATAATAATCATTTGGCCATAATCATACCTTGAGTTAAGGTACAAGGCATTCCCTCTATCCGTAATCTCTCGGGTATTGCTGGTAAACATAGTATTGTGGTTTCTTGTTTAGCGTTTCCAATACTAATGAATGACTTGATGGCCAACATAACTGTTTCACCTCTCGGTTTAAATGTTCTGTGCGATTTATTGAGCTGAAAATCATTAGATTATGACACACCTAATTCCGTGTAAATGTTTTAAATACTGATCTCGGTTCTAGACCTACCAATACTTGCCTAGTGTGTCCTAAATTTCGTTTAGATATGCTAACACTGGCCTGGAGCGTTCCGGGTTGTGCTTCATCAAGTGAAAATTAATATTTTGCTCATTTAGTAATGCGTTTTTCGAGCTTAAACTGCAATTCTTCGATCTGAAAGAACCTGTTTTGATTAGATGGTGGTGGCGTTCATCGTTAAGCTCTGTCCTTAGCTGATTTTGGCTTTCTATTTAGATCATATTTGGTAATTTGTTCTCTATCAGTTTTTAAACATCTTTGACTTTATGGTCTTCCAAACGTTTAGATATTATCTGCACTGAAGAGACATAAGTTGTCGAAATGCGCATATGCAGAATCAAAATTCACAGTAACTTCGGTATTTAGTTATTTGCTAGAGAACGTGCATCCCTACTGTTCGCTTTTGCTAGTGCCGGTACCAAGTCCGACTGTCCCGATTTTCTTTCATTGTTTTCGACGTACATTGTATTTTGTCTTTAATTTGTATTGTTGCACGTGATTGTGATTTTTGGTCATTGCTAGTATTTTCTATTATATTCTCTGCTTTAATGCCACTGCTGTTTTAATTTATAACTTATTTCATTGATTTAATATTTGTAGTTTCCTGCATGCTTAAATTTAATTTTTTGGTCGGATAACAGTGTATATGGTGTGCACATTATATAATGTTCAAATTTTATGTTACTTTTAAGTCTGGAATATAGTGTCAGTTATTCAGATTGCTGTATTTGTAAATAACAAGCTGTGCAACGTATTACACGACTCCTTGGTCATAGTTAGACTCAGTTGACTCAGTTTTAAATGGAGTCCTCTGCAGTAGATAGGGGATGCTGGTTTTCTGAATGATTGCTGTTTTACCTGGCAACGTATTACTACAGCTGAATCGACTGATATATTATTTAACATCCATAAATCTCTTCTCTGTTGTGGAAATTAACACAAGATATACCTGTTTTTGAAGTCTAACTACTTTATTTTTCGTGTTTGATTTGCATGTTCTGTTCATCTATTGAAATAAAAAAAATATATCCATTAATATCAAATAGTCCCATAATGTTCTGTAGCACACTTTCAAAGATACATATCTTCTAATTTATGTAATTAAAACATTTTTATTTTGCAAAATAAAGCAAAGGATCAGATACAGGTTTTCAAGTTTCAGCTTATAGTATTTCGAATGCTTTGATTTGATCTGCACTAAGTAGAAATACATCTGCTGTCGAAATGACCATCAACGTAGCAATATTCAAGATAATTTTTGGTACACTGAGTACTGGGATGAAAATTATAATCTTTTAATAACAATTGCTGTTGAGTTTTATTTTGAAATCTATATCTTTCCGTTTATGTTGATATGAACATATTGTTTAAAATACTGTAAAAGTATTAATTATAGCGGTGTACTTCTTTTCGCTATTTTCGCGGTTGGCTCTGGAACGCGAAAAATAGTGTCCGTGAAAATAAGCTTTTATGTAGAAAAAGCCTTTTTAACATTGAAAACCGTGAAAATTGATACCTGCAAATATATCGATGTTCCATCAACCGCGAAAATAAGCATCCGTGAAAATTAATATGTTTACAGTATAACAATGGCACAGACACAAGTTTGCAACTTTCAGTTTATGTTTGATTTGAACTGCAGTAAATAGAAATACAGAAAATCAATTTTCAATGACTTCGGTCATAAATAGGCTACATCAACAAGGGTATGTTACCCAAAACTTGAAGTCATCCCTCCAGAAGTTTTACAGTCGACAACACCATCTTGTGGACAGCTATGGGATATCTGTTTCCCAGATGACAACAGATCTTTCCCTTTAAAGCTCAATCGTCGTTTAATCTCACGGATTTGACATGTTCAACACGGTGGGTGTCTTTTAAAAAGTAGGAGATGCTTACTCTACCGGCGCACCTGATCTCACCCATGGTTTTTTATTGGGTCCGTGTTGTTCATCTTTGTGTGTTTATCTTCATTTTTCTTTTCTGTGCCGTACTCATGTTGTGTCTCTGTTTCTTTGTTTTTTCCGGTGTTGCCATTGTCTTTAGATTATTCGTTTTGGTTCTCACTTATATGTTTACTACCTTTTTCTATTTTTCTTTTTTTTTCTCTCAAAAGGATAATAAAAATATATGTTTTTGAGATATTCTATGGCAAAGAAAGGAAAAACATTCATTATGATCTTAATCAGATTTACTCAATACAACAAAGTTAATTGGTATTGAGGTTAAAAAAAATTTTTTTTTCAATTAACATTAAACAATTCAGGTACCTATTCTTGGTATAGTTTGCAAAATGAGAATATTTTATGAATCCAATTAACACCAACTCTTGTATATATCAGATTTTACATAAAGGAAGTTGAATCATTTAATATAATAAAACATGTTAATAGTGGTAATTGTAATAATCTTATTTCTTCAAATATAAATCAATCAAATAGAAGACGTCGTGAATCTATTCTATATATTGCTTATATTTTTGTATGTTTATTATACTATAAGGAAACCGGATAGAGAAAGGGGAGGTTTGGGTACCCATAAACCGGTTTAACCATACCGTTAGCTCTTGCTACTGTCGGTACCAAGTCCGGCTATCCTGAGTTATTATCGTCGTCTACGTCTTTTGTCACTTTATTGTTTTTCCTGTGCAGTTCCCTGGTCGATTGTGGCATGTGATTGAAAGTGTTTCCTGTTATCTTTTCTACTTTAATTATGTAAGGTTTGTTACAGAAGCTGAAATAACAGATTAATTTTTTTTTCAGACCCACATCGTTTAGCAATGAATGTTTCAACTGAGAGTAGGGAAACGATACTGAGGTGGTTGACAAACAAAGCAGTGGAGCAGAGAATACCTACAATAGTTTTCATTGGTTGCTTAAGTGTAATAGGACTTATAGGCAACATCCACGTGCTCATAATTTTTACCAGGTCAGGACGAAAGCCATCTACATATACAGTGTTTGTGAAGGCTTTATCTGCAGTCGACCTTATTACATGTTTTGTCCAGATGCCATTAGAAATTGTTGATTTAATGACACCATATACCTTTTATAATGAGATTGGCTGTAAAATCTTCCGATTTATAAACACCTTTTTGTTTGTATCGTCTGCATTAATACTTGTTTTAATTGCTATAGAACGATACCGTCGAGTCTGTAGCTCGTTTAAAAGACAAATGCCAGTATATGTGTCAAAATATCTTTCGGTCCTAATAATATTTATTTCCGGCGTATTGACAATTCCGATGTATTTCCTAAATGGGCACCATTTAGTTCAAATAGAGACAAATAACACAAATATAACAGGATATACGTGCTACCTCAGTGATGAATATTATGGAAGTATGTTTTTGTATTCTTATATTGGTTTAATATTTATTATATTCATTATTTCGTCATGCACATTATTAGTTACGTATTATTCAATATGCAAAGTAGTTTTTAGCCGAGATGCAAATCTGACTAGAATCAAGACATCACCTGAGAGGATTCGTCAAAATATATATACAATTCCTGCCTTAATTCATGATCACAATAATGATCATCGACCCATGGAGAAAACAGATATTTCAATTTTTCAGCATTTATCTGTAGGGGACAAAAAGCGACTGAAATCCTCTACATTACGGACCACGCGGACACTGGTATTTATTACAGCAATATTCATCATATTATTTACTCCATATTTCATTCTTAATTTCGTGAATAGTGTCGATAGAAAATTCAAAGATAGATTATCAAATCTAGAACTTACTTTATATCAGATATGTGTGCGACTCATTTTTATAAATAATGTTGCCAACCCATTTGTATATGGATTTACTGATAAACATTTTAAACGACAACTCAAAACATGTTATTGCAGCAAGAAATAAAATAGTCAGTGTTTGTTTAAACCAGTTTTTTATTAAGCTTTTAATCCAAAGACACAATCAATATGTTTCATTGAGGGTTCATGCAATTATGTCGGCAAAATGTTGCATTTACTCTAGTCTGCTCAAGTATTTCAATCCGCTTTGCGCTAAATATATGTTTGTGTTACTTGTCCTGCGCCATGATTTCGGTGCTCTAGTAAAATACAAAGGATACGGAGTAAATGCACATGAGACAAAGTCTCTACAAATACATGAATAAACCAAGCAAAGGAAGAACACTTTTATTGTTGTTCTTCATCTTGAAGTCACCTTGAGGCCTTCAACAATAAAATATGCTCATGCCCCATAGTAAGTTAAAGACGGCCCCTAGCATCGGTTTGAGTGGAATTCAAATGTCGAGCAACGCTCAAATCATGTATCTTCATGGATGCGAGGTCGTGAACACAATTAACTTAAAAAGTGTTCTTACAACAACTGTCATCCGTTGCCCGACAAAAGGACTCAATGTTGGTTCTGATATTTGGAGATATTGTTGATCCGTTTATATTGCATCGAACCAATTTTATAATACAATGCAAAGTGAGGGAATGAAATAAGACCAATGTCACAATGCTCATGGTTGTTTCCTTGGCTATTTTTACTTACTGAACCAAGAAAATCCTGATTTCCTTTCTTCGGTTATTTTGTCCTTTTCACACATCATAAATTCTGTCAAATGTTCTTATCTTGTTTTTATGTAACGCAGTAATTATTTCCTTGCCCCAAATGTGTAATTCAATTCTTTTTTTGTCTATTAATTCTTAGTATAATATCAAATTAGACCGTGGTAGCGAAATTAAATAATTAAATTGGACATCGAATTCCAATAAAATTGGTAGTATGTCATTTTAATAATGTGGTACAAGAAGTAATTAAAAGAACAACCAATTTTTACTCGTCAATTTCAAAAGAAACAAGGTCAATTGTGTTCACTTTTTTGTTTTATCTCAGATGTCAATTTATTGACATAACACACTTTGGAATTCAGTGTTTACGATTTTGTAATCTAAAGTAATCCCACTGGCATTTTAAGAGTAATTTTCATTGAAATAAGTCTTTCAAGAAATAACATTAACAAAGAAAAGACGTCCTCGGCGAATTATATTTTGTCAAATTATAATAATGTAGGGTAATGAACTTCGAAAAAAAAAACCTGAATCAATATATACGTCGGCATATAAATATTCAAGTCAACAAAAAACAATGATGAACTGTAATAATCGGGACCTTTTTGTCTGTTAAAAAAAAAAAAAAAAATGTATGATTCGCACGTCAGAAGTACATTATACATTTTATCATATAAACTTACTCAAGGCATGTGTCATAAAGAAAGAATTAAGCCAGTCATATCTTCAGGGGGTGTAATGTGAAATCTGTATTACACGAATCCGTATTACACGGGGTAAATATATGGATTTTTCAAAATAGCGACTGATGATTTTCCAAGTTATTGAATGAACAAAGATTCACATAATATCAGTATAATTTTAAGGAGTTAAGTTATAAAACAATTTATTTATTTACCGGGAACAAGCAACATTTTGCGGATTTTTAGTGTACATCCGTCACAAGTTGTAGTTGTTCCAGTTAATAACCCGCGTGGTTACGAAAATACTTTTGTCATTTTGTGAAGAAAAATGCTAGTGTTAGCCTTGAATCAATTTCAGTTACCAGGACCCTTACCAAATATAAGCATCGACAATAAATGTAAGTGTTTGTCACACAAATGTATTTATATGTCTTATAAGGTATGATGAAACACGCAGAGTCCTGTGTAAAATATTTCAAAACAATTTATTTACAATTTTCAGTACAAAAGTGCTTACATTTAATGGTAGGAGATACATTCCAATTCATCCATTAACTCTTTTGAGCTTTCTTGTCGTTTGAAAATACCCTGTCTGTTGAATGACAAACGAAAAAGAAGAGGGAGTTATCTGTAAAAATGTAAAACACACACGAAAGAAAAATGTGGGTTGGCAAAAGCCTTATTTTGATCCTGTATGAGTTCTTGAAGTGGTTGAACTGCCCCCTCTATTGTTTAAATATCACTCTTGGCTTTGATTTTCAACTTGGAGAGTATGAATTTTATCATTTTGATCCTTTATGAGTTCTTGAAGTGGTTTAACTGCCCCCTCAATTGCTTCAGTGACAGATGACTTAATATTAGAACACATTTCTTCAACCAAGGATGTTTTAATTTCGTTCATTACAATAGGGACAAGAGATTTAATAACAAACGGTTTAAGTAGAGTAGTTTCTACTTCTTACTTTGAACTGAAACTTTGACCCTGTGTCTTGAAGGTGACAATGTCATCTTTTTTGTCGGACTGCCCGACTTGCGACTTGTAGATACAGAGCGTTGTCGTGTTGCGGATTGTTTCATGGACTCTTGAGAATTAGGTGATAAAATGCGTTTAACAGATGTACTCCTGTCCCTAGACTTAGATACGGGACAAGTTGCGGGTGACAATAGTTCTTTTGTAAATTGGTTTGGGTCGCCCATCTTGTTTGTTTACAGTCACACCCTTGTCAATTGATAACAATAAATACACTTATTTACGAGCTGGGGTGTCAAAAAAGATATATTATTTGTTCCAGTGGATGTTTTTGGTTTTCTTTACATAGCTAGGATAACGACACACACAAGAATTTCATTGGTCGTACAAAAATTTTCGGAGAGATACAAACTACATGAATGTGGAGGTCGCCATCTTAATTTCAACCCCTAAAAGGCCATGTGAGCTTTTGCCATCACTTTGCGTCCGTCGGTCGTCCGTCAAAAATCTTCTCCTCTGAAACTGCTGGGCACATTGTAACCAAACTTGGCCAAAATCATCACCAGGGTATGCACTTTCAAAATTGTGTTCGATTAGTCGGCTGGTCAAATAACATGGCCGCCATTGCCAAAAATAGAAAATAGGGGTAAATTGCAGTTTTTGGCCAATAACTCGAAAACCGTTCCAGATATCAAAAATCTGACATGAGTAAAAATGATCAGCATGATGAGATCTACCTTCCGTGCAATTTTCAAGAAAACCTGAAACCCATCTCAGAGATATAACCCCTTTTCCGTAAAATTTTCAAAATTTTTGCATTTTTTATTTTTTATTTCAAACAGTGAGATAGAGGTCAAGTGTTAATTGTAAAAATGTTCAGAATATCAAGATCTAGCCATTCTGAAATTTTGAAGAAAATCCAAAAACCCTTGTAGGAGTTACTGCCAATTTTTCACAGAATTTTCGTCTTTAATTTCCAAAACTATAGAAGATGAAGGTTAAGTATAAATTGTTAAAATGTTTGCCATGCTGTGTGGACGTTGAAAATTGTTTGTTGACCGCCATTTTCAAAATAACCGCCGAAAAAGGCGGGAACGTTTAACATTGTCCGATTTCAATAAAATTTGGTTTCCAAATAGACATTGATGCTGCGACTTCAAGAGCGGCGTTGAAAATTGTTCGTTGACTGCCATTTTCAAAATGGCCGCCAAAAAGGCGGGAAAATTCAACAGTGTCGGATTTCAATTAAATTTGTTTTCCAAATAGATATTGATGTTTCGACTTCAAACTGCCATTTTCGAAATAGCCGCCAAAAAAGGCGGATACATTCAACATTGTCTGGTTTCAATGAAATTTGGTTTCCAAATAGATGTTAATGTTGCATCTTCAAAACCGGTGTTGAAAATTGTTTGCTGACTGCAATTTTCAAATGGCTGCCAAAAAAGGCGGGAAAATTCAACATAGTCCGATTTCAATGAGATTTGGTTTCCAAATAAATATGATTTCGTATCTTAAAAATATGGTGTTAAAATTGTCGTTGACCGCCATTTACAAAATGATGTCTCGACTTCAAAACTGGTGTCGTAAGTGGTTCTTAGCAAAAAAGCCCAACAAAGAAATATGATGAGACTTTAAATACAGTTAAAGATATTGGTGGTGTTCGAGCTACTAAAGTTGGAGAAACTGAAGTTCAATATTGTATAACTTACAATGTTAGCTTGATTATGGCAAATGAAAGCCAGGTGGGCGATACAGGCTCTTAGGAGCTTCTGGTTTGGAGTTCCTTGGTACATTGTGGCATGTTACTGTTTTCGGCCATTGTAGGTGTTTCGTGTTATCCTTTTTAGTCTATGTTTTTTCATACTTACTGACGAATTGCTTTTATATATTTTAAATACCCCGTTTGTTATCTGCCTTCGACGACTGCCACACGTGCAACCACTTTAGCTCATATCACCTGATTCACGCTTTTATCAGTCCTTGTTCAAGTCTCTTTTGGCAGTATTTTTGTGACATTCATATGCTTTTCTCGATGTCTGCACTTGCTCCTCTTTTTTATTTATAATTCTATGTCGCCATATAATTAAATAATTAAAAAAAGAGCAATTAAGTGCGACTACAAATTTAATTAGAATGTACTAATGGATTATGATTTTGATACCCATGATCAGATATGTCTGATGTACATAACATTTCATTGTTTTTGATAAGCACATAGGAAAAATGAAAGGATATGGAGTGAATGTACATGTGACAAAAACGCACACGATACATAGAAAACTCCCGTTTATCAAGGACAGGGCTTTTATTCCTGTCTACATCTTGATGTCGCCTGAAGGTCTTCAACTAGAGGTGAAAGACATGTTTATCATATGTTTGTAAACACACGTTTTTCTAAAACATATGAAAAATATATGACAATCAAATGTTTTACAAGTGGCGAAAAAAATGAAATATACATGAAAATCATATGAATACATTTGTTCATTATCATATGGTTTTCATATTAGTTCGAGCCTAATAAAAATATCAGACAGATTTTTTTTTTATTTTTAAGGTTTTTTGTAGATCTTAGTCCATTTTTTCAAATAATGAAATAAAAATGATATGTCACCGGTCATCTTTTTCTGATATCAGTCTTCGAAAATCAGGCAAATTTCAGTATTTTTCAGCAATACTTACAAAGAATATATAGGAAACTGTGATAGCATGCTTATTGTTTAGATATCCTATGAAATAAATATCAGATAGATTTTTTTTCAATATTTTGATATTTCAGAGATATACACTTCAGCTATATGTTGAGCTTAAAAGATATATATGTCACCGTTTGAATAAGAAAGATATTTCATATAGTTAACGGGAAAAGGAAGGTAATTCGCGGGAAAGTGTATGACACTCTATTATTACGTCACAATGGAAAGACCAAATAAGGGATATTCCGGCTTGAAAATCAAGTCAAAATCCGCATCCGGCTTGTGCTTTGCATATGCGCCAATCGAATGCGCCGTGTATCAGTGTCGATCTACCTTAAACATATTTATTTTGTTAAATATGTTTAAATCTAAAAATATGAAAAAAAGATAATAAAGGGCTACGCCGAGCGCAGCATCATACGACCGCAGCATGTCGACCACTGAAATTTCAACAAAAGTAGTTTAAAGTGAATGTGGACACAGTAAAGAGCTTGACACACTAATTAGATGGACACAAAAAGAAGCTAGACACAGTTATTAGCTAGAAACAAAATAGGGAATAAATAAACCCTTTTGATTACTTACTGATAAAAAACCGTAAGAGCTATGCAAAATATGTACTATCAACTAATACTTAACATCCATAGAAATTCAAAGAAAAAAAAAACATCGAAATCTCATGAAAAATAAAGATATGACATATTTAGAAAAATTGCAATTTTTGCCCCTTTGACCCCTTGTAGCTTGGAAACGGTAAAAGCTACACAAAATCTGTTGACATACTGCTGAAAGCTTATATCAAGAGGAATCCAAAGAAAAAAATCCCATCGAAATCCGATGAAAAATTAAGATTTTACATATTTAGAAAAATTGCATTTTTGGCCCCTTTGACCCCTTGTAGCTCGGAAACGGTAAGACCTACACAAAATCCGTTGCATACTTCTGAAAGCTTAGATCAAGAGAAATCCAAAGAAAAAAATCCCAACGAAATCCAATGAAAAATAAAAATTCTACATAAACTGCAAATTCGCAATTTTGGCCCCGTTCGGCCCCTCATAGCTGGGAAAGGAAACAAGTTATCAAAAATCTAATAACTCAGCACCATATTAATTTTTCACAAGGAATCCATTGAAAAAAACTGCATCAAAATCGGACTAAAAATAAAAAAAATATTTTTTTTGAGATTTGCCCCTGTTGGGCCCATTTATCTCGTAAGCGGTACATGCTACTTGAAATCCGTTGGCATACTCCAGATTGGAAATTCTCTCAGGAGCACACTGAAACAAACCCCATCAAAATCCAATAAATAATAAAGATTCTACAGTCAAATATGTAAAAACATCAAATTTAACCCTTTTTGGCCCCTTTTTTAAAAACGGGTGTGGCCACAACAACCAAAACTTAGCCAAGCCTTCCTTTTGTGCCAAGGACCATTGTGTTAAAATTTCATAAGGATTGGTCAACTGAAACTTAAGTTATTGACCAAAAACAAAAGTGTCTACAGACGACGACGACAACGACGACGACAACGACGACGACGACGACAGCACCATACCATTATACGACCGCAAAAATTTTTGCGGTCGTATAAAAAACAAACATAAAAAAAAACATAAAAAACACAAAATAAATAGTTCTTGAGAAAATGTTACTCAGATTCAGTGTGATATACAAATTTTAATACGGGTTGGTCCTTTATTTTGCTATTTTTCGAGTCACACACAGAGGTAAAATGTCGCAAAAAATTTTTTTTTTAAGTTTCTTCGATTCTAAACGGACAACACTTTTTTTTTTTTAAATTATTTATTCCAAAGTTAAAGTAATACCGTCAAAGGGATGAACGTAAAGGTAAGTCATATATAAAGTGTATTTTCACTCCTTGCATTTCACGTTTAAATAGTTCATTAAATTGCTCATTCTGAGATATAGTGAACCAGTGTTTCCAATCACCTATAGTACCTGAAAAAATAAAAATAAAATCAAATATATTTGTAGCTAAACAATCGTGAAAAATATATGAAAGACTCTAGTCAACGTCTGGACTCGAATCCATTTGCGAATATCAGACCGACGCCCATTAACGTCACTCATCTGTAATCGTCACTCCGAAGTCTGATTGTCTTATTATAAGTATAACTAATAACTAAATACCGAAGTTACTGTAAATTTACTTTCTGCATATGCGCATTTCGACAAGTATATGATAATCTGTAAATCGTAAAATATCATCCCGTGAGCCAGAATATGAAGCACAGGGGCGAATGAGCGCAGCGAACGAGCCCCAAGCTTCATATTCTGGCGAGCGGGATGATATTTTACAATATTTCAGCTTTCAAAATTTAGATAACTTGTTTATCGTCTTTTATTTCTTATTTCTATACAATAGTTCATTAGATTTTGTTTCAAATTCTCCCAAGGTTGCGCGGGAAATGATGTTCATTCATTTTTTACAAAATTGGAAATGTTTTGTAATTATTCTATCATTTCACAATATTTTTTGTCGGCTAACGTTATTAAATTTAGAAATTCTTTGATCGAACCATGTTAGAAAGTCGAAATAAGTATAGATTATTACATGTCTATTCCGGTATCTGCTCTGATATCAGTCCCGAGACCTGATATCTGCCCGACGCGGTAGCGGAGGGCAGATATCGGTAGAGGGCTGATATCAGGGCAGATACCGGAATAGACATGTCATAATCTTTTCATCACATATTTGACGGGGAAATGTTGAAAGCCAAAAGAAAAAAAAAATATTTATTTTGCTTTTAGAATGGACAAAATTTAGGCAAATTAATATTGCCCCCCCCCCCCCCCCCCNGATCAAGAAGTGTTTAAAAACTGCATCTTTCGAATCTGAAAAATGAAAAAAATCTTGCTAGGAATAAAACTGCAGTGTCAATCTTGACTTGATAAAGTCTTACGGAGTTCACCTACGGTCTGGAACCACTGTTTGAAAACTTCAGCATCAAAAAGGTTTTCCTTTGGTGTTTCATTTTTAAGGCACCAACACATTCCGACTTTTTTTTTCAAAACACTTCTAAACCGAGAACAAGCTTCGGCTTCTTCCATTTTTGTTTACGTTGCTAGATGACGTCATCAAAACAGGGCAGATAACAGTTATTTGCCCCGGGCACGGATATCGATCAGACTTTTGTCCGGTTATTACATATGCAAAATGGTACAATTTGCGTATAAATATGTGATAAAGTCGTTTTTCCATTGCAGAACCTCTCATTGTTTACATTTGTCTTCCAGTTCCCAGCCACTTTTATCACGTCACAATGTTAACAAAATAGTGGCTCTGTTGAAGTTATCAGCGACCAAGTTTTCGTATTTTTTCTAACGTCTCGTTTTTATTTTTGGGCATTGGTGACGGTAATTTGTTTGCAAAATTAAAAACGGAAAATATAATAGATTCTTTATCTAATTAAGATTTGTTTCTTGCGAAACGGATAAAAAGGATATTACTTGTAAAACATTGGGAGATTAGCCTTGATAACTCCAGGTCAACCTGTTAATAAGTTCGGGTCAACCGAATATGGCTTTTGTGGAAGGGCTCTGCAGGCTGAGATAGGCGGAGGGAAAGACGATAATCTCAGATCTATGTTCAATTTACAATCCGCAGATTGACGTCAAATTTTCCATCATTCAAATATTTTCAGTAAGGTCCTTGGTATGACAATTACGATAATTGCAGCAGCGTCAGCCCTACCAAAACCACTAACTTTCAGTCAAACCTTAACCCTAACACACTTCGCAAATGCTTACCCTAACTTTATTTAAGAATCGAATGCAATATTTTGTAGTTTAATTGGAGTGTAAAACATGGATCGTAGGACATTTTGGATGAAGAGTGGTAAAAATTTGTTAAGGTCCACGCTTGTACACGACAATAAAACTACGAAATATTTCAATAACATGATTATGATGATATTCCGTAAATAGAATGCAAGTGTTCACGCAGGATTACTTAATGAAAATCGTGGATGGTGCACGTTTTTTTTACCAACCACGATGTGAGCGAAGCGAACAATTATTGGTACTTGTAAACACTTTTCGTCCTGAAGCGGAAGTAGGAGGAGCTAAAGCTGTAGGCGAAGGCGCGACCACACCAAACGGATATTAAATGATGAAATAAATAATATTATGATTGGTGCCGAAGGCACGACCGTATCACTAAACAGAAAACTAGTCTGTATTTTGTATTTTCGAACACGAGATCACACGAGACAACGCGTGATCACACGAGACAGGCAGTTTCGTAAATTAATGATTATGGAAGTTAAAATGACGAACAATATGAACAAATTGATACAACTGTCGTGCCAAAGGCACGACCACTGCCAACATAATTAAATAAAAAATAACAAAGAAATCTTGGTTCCCCATGACAACGGGTTCGTCTGATTTGGCAAACATCGGGTGTCCGTAGCAACGCATTTCCTTCAAGTATCTGAGTCAATATTTAAAGACATGCCTAAGGCACGACCATTAGGATAAGGATAAAAGCTGTCGTGCCGAAGGCACGAACATTGTGATTAACAGCAAACAATGAATAGTGTCGACGTGCCGAAGGCACCCTCTCAAGTATCGTGACATGAATGAAAACAGGGAGCACGGATGTCATGGCAACGTAAATAAAGATGGCGGTAAATTGTTGATAAATGTTCATGCAATCATTTATCAAAAATATGCCCATGTAACAACTCCAGTGAACTCACCGACGATGAAACTCCTATGAATGATATGTCTTACCTTGAAGTTAGATACTAAGTATTCATTTTTCTTGCCTTAGACCAAGGCTTTTTGATAGCCTACTGGCGTGAATATTTGACTGAAAACATTCAAAATGAATCGGCATTACGCTTTAAAATATAATAATGGTCAAATTAAGTTGAAAATCGTCAATCTTCAAATGAAAACAACTAAGCGTCTGCTACACCGGAAACATATGTACAACTAGCGTTACACTTCAATGAGGGTCTCATTGGGGTCTAAGCGTGACACGGGATCGACCAATTTTCTGTAAGCGTGACTCGTGAAAGTCAAATAATTGTGCGTGAAAACGGGAAACGAAGTAGAGCGGGATACGTGAAATTAGATAAAAATGGTTCGGGAATTCGGGAAAAATAATAATTTTACTAAGCGGGAATTTCAGTTTTTCGTTATTAAAAACTTGAATGATCTTGAATGTATAGTATGCACGACTTACAATCAGTGACGTTCTGCAAGATACCATTTGATCTTCGATTGGATCTTGATGTTTTGTATTGGAAAATATACCAACGGAATATTGAATGGCCAGTGCCCAAAATCCGTAAGGGTTGTGAGAAGTTCTTCAGAAATAGCCATATCCCCTCATAAGTTGACAGTTGAATATACAAGGGGTCCGACCTATAATTGGTTTGAGAAGTTCTCATTTGGTTGGAGCAAAATCGTTTGTGTAAGAGTTTAAGTTACTAAGAACTTTTTATTGATAAAAATGTTACCTTTCGGCAATGACTGAATAAATATAGTTTCTACAACGAGAACTAAGTTGATTATGAAATTTCTCCCATCCAGTTAAATAAATTTTGCTAATGTTTGAAAAAGGCTTGCCGAGTTTTTAAACATTTCAAAATTTATTTAACAAGATGTGAGAAATTTCATAATTAACGTGTTTAAGTTGTAGAAAAATTTTCTCTAATGACATAATGTACAACACCGAGGATTATGTTCCGAATAGATTTGGTGGGAAATTTCACGCGACTTGTTCTCTCACTAGTGACGAGAAATATAGTTTCCATAACGAGAACTAGTTGATTATGAAATTTCTCACATCGAGTTAAATAAATTTTTCAAATGTTTGAAAGCGAGGCTTGCCGAGCTTTTAAACATTTGAAAATTTATTTAACGAGATGTGAGAAATTTCATAATTAACGTGTTTAAGTTGTGGAAATTGTTTCTCTAATGACAGACGAAAAACACCGAGGATTGTATTCCGAATAAATTTGGCGGGAAATTTCATGAGACTTGTTCTCCCTCTCTAGAGAGGAGAACAAATGTTTCCACACCGTTCAGGAAACGTGAAAACTGGATAGAAATTAGAGAAATAGTTTTATCACATCGGTCAGGCGTTGGTTAAATTTGCTAGAAATTAGAGAAATTCACCCTTTTCAGTCAATTTTGTTCAAAATATATAAAATTTCGAAAGCTATTGAAAAAAAAACATACTCGACCTACATTTTGAACTTCTGCGATATTTTTGAAAAGGTTTTTGAAATCTTTAAGATTTTGATTAATATGAAAAAGAAAGGAAATGGGGTAAATGTCAAGGAGACAACATCCCGTTATTGAAAAAGATTCAATTACATAATAAGGGAACATTTTTATCAGCTAAAATGCTCTTAATAACCCAATTTGATACATAAAAGATTTTGCTCCAACCACATTAAAACTTCAACCAATTAGGTTGGACCCCCTGATATATTAAATGTC
Organism: Modiolus philippinarum; assembly: GCA_002080025.1. NCBI lineage: Eukaryota > Metazoa > Mollusca > Bivalvia > Mytilida > Modiolidae > Modiolus > Modiolus philippinarum. The sequence continues at coordinate 21,851 of MJUU01043871.1, read as the reverse complement.
ACGAGAGTGTCAGGCGGCAACGGGCGAACTTAAAAACTTTGTTGTGTAGGCCAAAATATTCGGATACCCAGATACCAGTCAGTTAAACGTAAATATCAGACACCGATGCCTGCTCCTTTAGAATAGGAGCTGTATTATCTCAAGTACAGGATGACAAAGAGACCGTGATCTAGCTTATTTTAGTAAAACCAAAACACAATTATTGCGTAACCTGTCGTGAATTGCTTGCAGTAGTGTGTCAGTCTTTCCTTGTTAGGATAGATGATGGTGCAATTGACTGGCTTTTGAATTTCAAGGACCCTAATGGCCTTATTGTATCTCATTATGCAAGGTGTAAACACTTGATTCTTTCAGGATGAAAAAAGTCTAAAATTGTTAAAATTCAACACCGAAACTGAAACTTTGTATGCATATAATTATTGTGTATTTAAAAGAAAGTTGAGACATATAAATTATGAATGCCCCAGCAGAAACTAACAAAATAGATAAATAAATGACAAAATGTATAACGAGTTCGGGAATTTGACCAATCAAAATTAGCGATCAGCCTATTATGTTTTATCTATGAGAAAATAAAATCGCTGTCTAAACCCAACATTGCACGTGGAAACTTGGATTTAGCTTCATAAATTCATAGAACACTCAGCTTTCTATGTAATTTTACCGAAAAACTACCTTTTGCTACTGGAAAAGCGAGTTTCCTGGCACGAAAACTAGGCTTCTCGAAGCCCGGTTTCAGTGAGGAAAACCCACATTTGCTTGAGGAAACTTGGGTTTAGCTTCAGAAACCCATTGGATGCTGAGTAATGTATCTATTTCGAATCCGACACTCATTAGTCCGACAACTCTACTCTGAAAACGCTAAATAAAGAGAACCATTTTCTTTATTCCACAATAAATGAGATACAATTTATTAAAGGTGTGGAGGATGTTGGTGCCATCTTACTTCTTAATCATGCCAACAAACAATGAACCAAGCTGACAAAAATCTTTAAGTTTGTGACAGGACAGCCTACCTGCAATGTAGTTAGGTAGATTTATATAGCCACTAAATTGACTAAGCTAACGGATCGATTCCTAAGCTCACTTGGATAGGTGGCTGGCTGGAGTGCTAGATGTCACGGGTTAGATCCCTGGAGGTGACTTTGTGAATTTTGTATGGAGATTCGTGCTCTCAAAATAAATAATGAAAGAAATGGAGTGAATGCACATGAGACAGAGTCTCTGCAAATACATGGTAGAACC
>MJUU01043865.1:46032-59188 GCA_002080025.1 Modiolus philippinarum | reverse complement strand
TTTTTGTAATAACTTCATTTACTATACCAGGGAAATAGTTTTTCTACTAGTTTAACATTATTCATCAATATAAGTCGACAAATGAAGTATTACAACATTGCTTTCATGAGAAAAGTTCATTTCAAAAATGGCTGTTATTCGTTCCACTACTTATAGTTATAAGCTTTTTTGCAAAAAACTTCTTTGTAATGTATTAAGTTTTTGCTGTAAAAATCGACACGATGAATTACGGTCTTTTTCTCTTCAATGAGGATGTCCAGAATTCCAACACCTTATCATTACTTTGTTAACTGTTTTTCCTAACAATTATTCGTTGTTTATTTCATAACTGGGTCTAAGAGAAAGAGAATCAATTGTTTCTATCTTTTGCTTATCTTTTTTTCCCTTTCCATTCAAATAAAACTGTTGTTTATTACAAAAACGGTCTTTATTACAAAAACGGTTGTCCCGCATTTGACGGTTTTTGTTATAACGCTTTTTGTAATAATTTGATATACCATACCAGGCGCTCAGTTTTGTCTGATAGGTTTACATTATTCATCAATAAAGGTATACAACTAAAGCAGGGGAACATGTATTTGATAAGAAAAAAAAATTATTACAAAAACGGTTGATACGAAAAAAACAATTATTGCAAAAATGGATGATTATTACAAAAACGGTTGTCACATTCGTAACGGTTTTTGTAATAACGTTTTCTGTAATAACTTGAATTATAACACTTGTTCATAGTTTGTTCTGCTAATTTTACATTTTTCATCAATAAAATAAGACAATTGAAGCATTTAATCATGAAAATTTCATTGGAAAAAAATTTATTACAAAAACAGTTGTTTATTACAAAAACGGTTGCAACAGTGCCGTCTTTGTTGTTCTGTCTTCTGGTGTTCTTTATTTTTGCCTTGTCTCTGGACTTTGATTTATGTAATCTTGCTATTTGTTCCTTCGTTATTCTACTGCCTTTGTTTTATTTACACCTGCTTTTAATTTGCTTTTTGTTTTGGGCTTAAAAAATCATCACTATAAATGTTAGCGTGGCAAAAATTAAAGGCTTTAAGTAAACAATAAATAAACTAAAAGAAAATGTGTCCATGGGACACGGATGCCCCCGCCATACAGATATATCTTCAAACAGGAAGTAGATGAGTGACGGACTTGAAAAGGGGAGACAGGTTACAACTCATCATACCAAAGCTTCCTACCAAATATCAAATCATTCCTGCATACACAAGCTGGGAAATCCTTGACGAAAATTTCGGACGTACGTACGAACGGACGGACGGACAAGTGTTAACGGCAGGGGCATAATAAAAACAACAAGATGCATATGTGAAACACAACATATGCCCAAAGCATGCGCAGCTCCTATACTTTGGCAGCCTTGACCTTTGAACTGAACTTTTTTTTTGCAAGTTTATGTTCCCTTGAATTGAGCTATACACTTGCCAAGTATCAAAAGTCTATCTTACAAAGATCAAAAGTCAAAGCAAAGATTTCCGACGCACTGACGTACAGACAGGATAAAACAAAAGCCCCGTGATCATGGTGATGCTTGATCTCGGCGCATAAAAAAAATTGAAAAATTACCATTATGAGCAACACTTGAGATTACTTCATCAAAATTACACCAATCTACCAGAAGATTCACTACCCATGGTTTCATCTCATTGACAGCTTCTTTTCCCTTTTGATTTAAGTTGTCATATAATGGTTTGTATATTGGCTTTGACATGTCAAATACCATGACTGGGATGTCTGCTGGACCAACTTTTTTCCGAAAGGTAGATGCTGCTTGCTAATCTGCACAGACGTAACTTTTAAGTATGTTCTTGGAAACATGCCTCTGGTATGCATTAGGGACAAGCTCATTTAATGGTCCCTCTGCCGATTATACTGACTGATCATGTACAGAACCTATAAGCAAACAAAAATTGCAAGTAAATACATATTGCTGTCAAAATTTGATCACTGCTTCAACTCTTGACATTGAAAGTAATTTTATCAAATGTCCTGTGTTATACAGGGTGATTTGGCCATATAATATATCAGGAAGATTCTCTGTATAAGACTGAAACAAGTACCGGTACTGTTTAAAGACTAGACATCAGTGAGATGATGTCCATCTCCGTGGCCTCCGATGCAAGAATGTGACCTATAGGTCAAAGGTCAAGGTTCACCAACCATGATACATGATAAGTCATATTGAAGTTAACTATCCACATGCCAGGTATCAAAAGCCGACCTCAAATGACAAAAAAGTTCTAGTGTGGACACAACTTTGTTATTGAACAAGTGTGGATCGTATTGCAAAGCAATAACATGTCCCCAACTGGTCAAGTAGAACAAGGCTTTATTACACTTGCAAAAATGACAATATATGTTTAAGTCTAAGGTCGATAACTCGTCAAAAATCATTTGACTGGAACCACACTAAAACTTGATCTGTAACTTATTGAGGTAGACTCACATACAAAATATCAGATCAATACCTGCAACATTTTAGAAAAAAAAGAACAGAAAACGGATGTGGGACTGACATACAGACGGATGGGCGGAAGGACAGAGTGCAAACCTAAATTCCCCTTCGGCTATCGGCGGTAGGTGACTAAAATATAAAAAATGTGACCCAGAGGTCAAAGGTCATGGGTTACCAATCATGGTACGTGACACGTTACCTTGAGGTAATCTATTCACATGCCAAATATCATAAGACTATCTCAAAAGAGAGAAACGTTATAGTCCGTACAAAACTTTATCGTTGAAAAGACAAGAATGTGATCCTGAGGTCAAAGGTCACCGACCATGGTACAGGACAGGTAAACTTGGGGTAATCTATCCACATGCCAAATATCAAAAGCCTATGTCAAAAGAGAGAAAAGTTATAGCTCGTTATAGCTCGAACACGATTGTTTTGGACAGACGGACGGACGGAAGGATGGACAGACAGACTCATTACTATAGGGCGTCTGCCACATATACATAGAGGCCCTTCAAATTCTGACATATTGGGAAATGTTTAAATTCATATAAAAAAACTTAAGATGTTGCCGAAAAGCAGCAACATTAATGAATCCTAAATCAATATGGCATGTGCAAACTTAATTGTGTGTGGACACATGAGCCAAAGGCAAAGGCTGCAACAAAGCACAGGTCCGTATCAAGGTCCCTAGGCAGTCTGTAAATCTGATGCAGCCAGGAACACAAGTTTCTGTTACCATGTAATAATTAAATTTTCGATTCTCGTGTGATATAACAGATGAGACAGACCAAGATGGGACTGTTCAAAGGCTTCATTGAAAGGCAACCCCCTCACATTCCCTGCTAGTACTAGTAGTAGAAAATGAGAAACAAATACAAATGTGTAGGTAGCATACTCAATAAATACTAGACAGCGTTATTTTTTTGGTAATAGCTTCATGTGACTGCTTGTACACTTCTCGCTTACCTGTGTGCACTGTAAGGTGCCAGAATCACAAATCTGAACAACGGCACCCCTAGCATTTATTGAGGATGATATATAGGGCTTCAAGTCAAGAAAGAGACTCTTTTCCAATTCAAATCCCAGTCAAAATGATGCCCCTTACATTCTGAAATCATTCCGGGATTAGATCACTTAAAAGGTAGGGGAAGAGATTGGACGCTCTTGCTCGTCGTGGGTAAATTGGGTACTGCAGTCAGAAGGTTGTTGGCTGTGAAAAAATTCATGTTTGTACTATACCTGTGCTATTGCTGCTGATGTTGTTGTTTTTATCAAAACAAGAAAGTTCTTGAAATCGCTCAATCTCATTAAAAATATTGTGACAATCACTACATTGCAGTAAAATATTATCTTCCAGTTGTAGTACACCATCAGTTGTATCTGTTGATTCCGCCATTTTCTTTTCCGGACACGTTACGAAACCGTGCAAACCGCATACGGGGTGGTTTGATAGGTTTTGTAAACCAGTTTTAGTTTGCAGTGAACAAATAAAAAACTGGTTTTGGTTCTAAACTAGTTTGAAAACGGTTTTTTGGAACAAATGAAAAGTTTGCAAAACCGATTCAAAACTAAAACTAGTTTGGGAGTAACAAATTCGCCCCTAAGTTGGGACAATTGTTATGATTTTTTTCTTTCTTCAACATATTAAATGTATCTTAATAACTGACTTTTTTGAACGACTCATTTTCTTCCAGGCCGAGCTAATCTAAATTACACTTTCCTCTCTTCTATTTGGTTCACTTGAGTATTTCAGTTAAAATTTAATATCATTTATTTTAAATGAGATCGTATCTATTCAAAACGATTTCAGAACAGACTAAATATTGTGAGGAAACATTCAGGGTATCTCTATGTACCCTGAAAAGAAAACAGAACGGTGAAAGTGTTTGAAAGTATGAAATTGTATTAATTACCTACTGTAAATATAAAAAATGAGTGTAAAATATAAAGAATATGCAGGTCTGTCCCGAAATTTATTTAAATGTTTTTACTACAGCTATAGTATTTGTTGAAAATATGACTTTACTTCATGATACTGTTAACAAGTTTATCATAAATTCTTCTGGCAGCTTGTCTCCAAATGCTTGTAAAAATAATGCAGTTGCTGGATATTCATGTAATTACAATATAATACCACTAAAGCCTAATAATTGCTGTTTAAACTGTATTTGATATTTCGACTTTTAATTGTATCCTGTTACTTTTGGACTGGATTTTCAAAACATGTGCGAAATCTTTAAAAAAAAATGATTTTTTCTCCAAATAAAAAATAATAAAATCCCCAAAAATAACAAAATAAAATGGAAAATTTTCTGTTCATGCAATAATTCTGCGAAGTTTGTTTAAATTTGGTAAGGTAGCTAAGACTTAACTGTCATCATGGGAAAGAGATGATACGTAACCATTGGACAACAGACGACAGTCGTACGTCAAGTGATGGAGAAATCTAACGTTGAATTATTTTGGTAAGATAGGCTAAAAAGTAAAACAACGAACAGAAATTAACTTGATTGTCAATCATATTGGAAATAAGACATTAACATCAACGAGAATGTTTGGAAATTTACTGAAACAACGAGGGTTTAATTATACTGTAGTATAAAGATTTCCCAATATACGATAGAACTCTACAGTGTTAGTGAAAGTCAACGTTTTTTTTTTCAACTAAAGTCTGGCAAACTTCCTTAACAAATCTTTCAAATTACGTCCTTAGTTGGTGGATTGTTTACAAAAGCTTGTGTGTTAGATTCTGTGTTGAATGAATCTGGCTCCACCTGCTTGTCTTTGCTTCGTTTGTTTCTTCTGAAATAAAAAAAAGAAGTTTGACCATTGTTATACATCTATACATACGTTTTTTGACTTTATGTTTATATCTTGCTGCCCCCATAATTCGATTATTAAAGAAAAAATCGAATATCGTCCCGTCATTTCGAAAACTTTCGAAAACTTTATATTTTTGTCAGTTAGTCATTTGTCTGATAGTTTATTGTTCAGTTTATAACATTTATTTCAAAATTGTCTTAAATCCACGGACTTATACCAAACAAACAGATCCCTCAATGGCATTCTGATACTTTGAGGAAAAATAATCTTTTCCACGCTTTACAGTCACCTATACAAACTTAGCATTACTACCTTCAACCTACACTCTAATCACAGCTTTTTGATATAGGGATACAAATAAAATATTCAAAGGGGCAAAAAGAAAAAATGAAGTGCCTTAGGAAAAATAATCGACCCAATGGTTGTGACCTGGTACAGGCATTTCAAAAGAAATGATGGCGCAACAAACCTCCTCTTCCATTGCGATGTGTCCGGCAGCATCTCAACACAAATTACTACTCACAGGCAGTAAGATAGTGAAATGTTCAACTCAGTACTCAGCAGAAAATGAGGTTGTGAAAAATCTGTTCTTAATTTGAACAAAATACAAAAAATACCAAAATCAGCATCAACATCATACGGAAAGCCATAATCCAAAAGCAGTCAAAAATGAAGTACGCATTTCCAAAAACATCGAAATAGGAAGCCAAATTCAGTATAAAGGACCGAGTGCCATACACGGAATGAAGCCTCAGTATTTTTAAATGGTTCGAATTTTGATAAAGACAGTAAATTTCTATAACACGTAAGTTAAAATTTTCATGTCAGACAAGTCTGATTATTCGGCTGGTGAATACCCTAGGGGACTTCTGGTCCACGAGCAGTGGCATCGGCCCAATGGTTTAAAATACAAAAAATACCAAAGTTGCATAAATAGCGATAAATTTCGTCATGATGTACACGTGTTACAAGGAGTAATCATTCATATTCAGCATTAAAATCAAATAATAAGGGAAACCATAATTCAAAAGAAGTAAAAAATGGAGTACTCATTTCCAAAAACATCGAAATAGGAAGTTAAATTAGTTTTCTTTAATGAAATACGATTGCTAAGTTTTTGTTGCTATATGTATTAGATATCAGCTCCTAGTCGATTTATTGAAGTTTCGGTCCGAACACTTTTTACTAAATACTAATATGATATTTATACCCCCGCTTGAAAAGTGGGGGTATATAGTGTTGGCATTGTCCGCCTGTCCGTCCGTCCTTCCGTCCGTCCATCCGTTCGTTACACCTGAGGGTACCCATATCTTATCCGCTACTCCTCCTTAACCACTGAATAGATTTCCATGAAACTTTAACACAGTCTTTGTGACATAATGTAAATGTGCACCTCTTGTTTGAATTGAATTTGATTTAATTGATTTTTTGGGTTTCCCATAGCAAAACATGGACTTTGCCATTATTTAACAAGGGGGTACCCATCCCTTATCCGCTGCTCCTCCTGAACCATTGAAGAGATTTTTAAGAAACTTTAACACAGACTTTGTGACATAATGTTGGTGTGCACCTCCTATTTCAGAATTTTATGTAGTTGATTTTTAGGGTTCCTTGTTGCAAAATATAAACTTTGCCATTACATTACAACGGGGTACTCATATCGTATCCACTACTCCCCCTGAACCACTGAATAGATTTTCATGAAAATAACGCAGACTTTATGACAAAATGTAGATGTGCACCTCCTACTTCAGAGATTGGTTTGATTTATTCTTAAATGGGGAAGCGGGGGTATATATCAGTGAGCTTTACTCAGTGTTTGTAGTTTTTTTTACTATCTAAAACCTTTCAATAACGATTTTTGCTGAGTTGCTACCGGACACTACGGCAATGGAAGGGGAAGTTCAGCGCGCCATGAAATCGATCTTTTGAACTATCTGTACAAAGTCAGAACCATTGCGGTGGAGAATTTTTTAGGTGGTTTTTCAACCTGCTTTGCCTTTTGCATCTTGGACTTTGGCTCTTGGCAATTCAGTAGGTAATTTATTTATTACCCCCCATATACTTCAGATTCTATTTAATTTATAAAACTTACCATGTGGTATGAAAAAACTCATTGTTGAAGGCCTCATGGTGTTTCCAAGATGGAGAAAAACAATTGAAGCTTTTTTTCTATTGCTTTTATAATGTAGACACTTTGTCTCGTGTGTATTTACTCCATATCCTTTCACTGTTAATATATCGGCTTTTATTTGTAAAGAGTTAGCAAAACTGTATTAATTTAGAAATACAATTATTTAAATCTTTTCACTTTAGGATGAGGCAATAATTAAATAAGTATCTGAATTTAAAATAGTCTAGTATGGTCTACATGTGTGCATCTTTGTTCAACGTCATATTATGCTGTATGATGACTATGGTACGTCGTTGGTCTAAAGTAAATTGTTTCCTGTCATTTGGTTATATGATAACGTTGGAACAATGCTGGCCAATCTGTTGGAAATGCAGTTGGACCGATGAACAAGACGATTGTGAATGAATGTTGGACGCCAATTGTAGCCCGAACATGCATACAGAATGAATTCAACGTATGCTTACTATCTGGGTACTGTCTAAAATATCCAGATATTTCTGTTCAAACCATAGAATCCTACATGCTTACATTCCATGATACACACTTAATTAACAATGAAAGAATATGGAGTAAATGCACATGAGAAAAAGTCTCTACAAATACATGATAAGACCAAGCAATGGAACAAAGCTTGCATTGTTGTTCTTCAACTTGAAGTCACCATTAGTCTTGTTTCTACTACAGAATCTAAGGCTTGTTTCTACTACAGATTATCTATGTGGTATATTAACGTCAGTATCTTCGGTAGCCAAGGGTTACCTCCTCAACTCTGCACCCTTTGACAGATCAAGCAGAGTTTCTGAAGCCTCAAATCCACGTTTTTGATTGGTTGTTGTTAAACTTCACTGCATCCAATCAAATTGCTTGTATTCATATTTCAAATATATATTCTAACAATAAAACTTAAATTGCAACGATTTGTATTTTTGCTTTGTTTTGAGGGCTCGCTTCCCTGTAGTTAAATAGTTTTTGAATCGTTACATTATTAGAAGTCAAAAATATTCTTTATTTATACAATAAATCATACTGAAACTCTTACTCCAAAGGGAGATCATTTAAAACTGATGTCTCAAAAATAAGGCTCGATGAACAGGAGAATGGCGGATCGAAACCCTTGGCTAGTGAAGATGTAATTTTGAAAAGTCAGATTATTACATGCGTCCAACTTGGTTCCTAACCGGGCAAAATAATAGTACTAAACATAGTACCCTTTGACAACCTAGCAAATATGGAAACATGAATATTATCGACACTTTCTGAACGTATTAGGAACCTGTAAATATCAAATGCTTTAAATCATAATGAAAAAAAAGGAAATTTTTAGGCATACGGAAGTCAACTTCCTCAAGTGACTTTGTCCGATTTATATTTAAATAACAAAATACCGAAGCAGTATCTTGTTTAATCCTTACAATTCAAATTACCATTGTAGCCTCTGTATAAATATAGCCGACGTTTAACATTTGGGCAAATCGGCATTACTTTGAAAAAAAGAATATACATTTGGGCAAATAAAAATATAACGTTTTGGCAAAATATATTGTTCTTATCTTAGCTTTTCTTATGTATAAAATGTAACGTTTTGGCAAAAATATCTTTTCCTAAAATAATAACAAGATGCTGAAATACGTAAATACATGATGAAAATGTAAAGTTGATATTTTGCACTTTAATACCTCCTCTTTTCGCCAGAAATCGTCTGCCCCCTGCACACAACGGGGAGATGGAAGTAAGATTTTGAGCAGGAAGTCTTTTAATATACTACATATTTTTTAGTTCGATGATCGAATTAAAAACACTTAAATCTGACTTAAAAGCATAACAATCTGATCAATATCTCTCAAACTATAAAACTATGTACATGCGAAGAAGCTAGTATCATCAAGGTTTATCCGTACCGATTCCGTACCTGTAAGTAACGCTTTTAACGAATTCTTTTTTGGTGCAGTTTTCCGCCTTTCGTCGCTTGTCCATGTCTATCAAATATTCCACCGTTGTTTTTTTTTTTTTTTTTTTTTTTTTTTGTTTGCTTGTTTGTTTGTTTTTTTTTTTTTTTTTTTTTTGTTTTGTTTTGTTTTGTTTTGCTTTTTTTTATTTCAATCGCTCTCTTTCCAATAGCTCGTATTCTGACTTAGTTGTGGATTGTAATTTGATTATAACATCGATGAGAATAAATATTGTCGGAAGGGACGTATATACTTGTTCGTTAAAATGAGCGTAAAAGGACTCGGCACCATTATTGGTCCTTTTTGAATCCGATGGTTCTTCTGCCCAGACTTGAGGTGGAAAGGGATTTAATGTAGGTTTTAAGCACGTAATCTGCAAAATCATTACATCTTCGATCCTGTTGTGCAACACTCAATATGCCTACCACAAAACAATCCTCACTTTCTTCCGGGTGACGAAATGACAAACCCCAAAAAACATAGGGAACAATTTTCCAATTTACCCATCCGTTTTGCTCTACTCTTTCCGTAGCCACAAATTTTGTTTCTTGCTCCATCTTACAATTGCCTATCCCATGTGAAATCTACAGCACTTGAGTATATATTTTCCCTTTGCTTGTTTTGGTTATATTTACGCCCAAATCTTCCATGTTAGACTTATTTAAAAAAAAATATAATTAATTTACATATTCTGGAAGACTCAGGTACCAAAAATATTGCCCAAACGTTTTTTTTTTTTATTTGACCAAACGTGACACTGTCATGCTTATAATTTTGCCCAAATGTAATGCGTCCAATACAACACTCAATTACTCGGAACTTATTTTATCAACAAAAAACGATGATTTAAAAATAGTATACAGTTATTGACTGGGTCCGAAAACAACAGCTGTTTTGTTTGACCCGAGGACTGAACTGTTGCACGAAGCCAAAGGCTGAGTGCAACAGTTTAGTCAGAGGGTCAAACAAAACAGCTGTTGTTTGAGGACCCAGTCTATAACTGTTTTGTTATACCTTTTCATGTTCAATGAATACGCTCCATTTCATCTGAATACAATTCACGTCGCCAATTTGCTTATGCAGAAGACAGGAGATCATGTGATATGGACGTGATATTTTTGAACCAATCAAAATAAGGCAGGTGGTCAACAGATCGGTGTCGGTCAACAGACTGAAAACTGTTGACTGGTCAACAGATCGTTTTTTGGTTTGAGAAATAAAACAGACAAATTGTTGATTTTTTTCCCCAATGCATTTATATTAGGAAAATATTATGAGGTATAACAATCTCTTTTATTGTTTTAGGTGCAGGTCAATGAAAAAACACTGTAAAAACAGTGTTTAGATTTTAAACACTTGTAAAACATGTTTAGATCTAAACATGTTTAGGAATATGTTTGAATCCTAAGCATTGTATGGTTGAAACGTGTTTATTTTCCTAGCGGATTGTGGCATGCAATTATAATTTTCAGCCATTGTAGGTGTTTCCTGTTGTCCCGTTTAGCTATCTTAACTTTATTCCGAGAATGTATGTAAAACACATTTTATACACATTCCTTAACGCGTAAACACTTTCCTAAATATGTTTAGATCTAAACATATTTAGCTGTTTTATGTCCGTTTAGAGGGCGCTGTGGTCTTCCTTTGTTTAATTTTGAAAATGGAAACGTGGCAATAAACAAAGACGAACCCAGCTTCTTTCGTTGAGGAAATACTGCTTTAAAACAAATACATTTTGTTTTTTTAGAGGTATGAATATTATACTATTTGATGTTAAATAAGTTTAATACTTATTGATTTATTAATTCTTGTTTAGTTTTATATATTTGGCACTGATTTTGACAATGACCTCTAAATGTCATGTACATGTACATTTAACTATAGATGTGTAACTATGCTCTTTATTTTTCTCAGATATGGTGTACTTGTGCACGAGATAGTATCTCATGTGTACACGTTGTTCAATATCGATTATCTAAATTTATGTAAATTCTAAAACCGAATGATCAACTCCCACCATCGTAGTTTTGTCCTTAGCTATATTTGATATTACTGATTATTCGGATTTCGTATGGATTAATGCATTTTAACATTTTTGAAATTATGGATTTCCTTTGTTTGGGTTCTAGTGCTGCTGATGAGGAATAAATTACTCCATATCCTTTCGTAAAATATATATACTTTTGATTTCTAGGAAATGTTTTAAAGAATGTTTTCTAATATATGACATTTATTTAATACAAGCGCTTTTTTATTTGAAGAGCCTGAATACTATTTTTGTATGAATATTTCTAAGAATGTTTAAATTTTCCTAGATGTCTATTTAGGTAATGAATGCTGAACTTGTGGATTTGAGTGTCGACAACTTCCTCGGAACAAGACTGAAGAAAAGAATAATTTTGAATAAATAAAATCTCCCCCCCCCCCCCCCCAAGTCAATAAAAGTTCAACCAAAACACGATGTGTCTAAACATGTTTAGGTTTAAATACCTAATATCTAAACATGTTTCAGATCTAAACATTTTCTTTGCTACTAAACATGTTTAGGTGCTTAAAAACGAACACAAAAAAGTGTTTAGGGTTGTGTTTTAAACCTAAACACCATTTTTAGAGTGAAGACAATAAGAGGGAATTGGAATTACGCATTAATATTTTATGTATAATGTTCATTATTAATTTCAAAATTTGACTATGGTTGACAGTCTGGTGAAGGTAACTGCAATCAAATCAAAGAGATACAAATAATGCCTAAAGGGAAATAAGACAATAGTCACGGATAACTGCAATATCACATAACATTGCTTAAAAAGACCCCCCCCCTAAAAAAAACAAAAAAAACAAACAAAAAACGATATATATAGAATATAGGACTTTTTGTTTTTGATACGGACTTTATCACGGTAGTATATCAGGTGAGCCCGCCAGGGCGAACCTGATATGCTACCGTGATAAAGTCCGTATCAAAAACAAAAAGTCCTATATTCTGTTTATCGGGAATTTCCAAATGCTGCAGTTTCGTTGTTAATTTTGAAAAAAAATAAGGGGAACTCTTTCTTTGGCGAATAATTCATGCGTAAACTGTATTGTGCACAATTCTCGTTGACGTCAGGGTAGTGTGACGTCACATCCTTCTGTACGTTGGGTTTGAACAAGACACGTCCTGTCATTTTAATTTCGTTGGAAATAGTGTAACAAATGATGAAAATAGCCTCATTCAACTGGTATAAAACAACATACAATCAATGCCGTAACATAGTAAGTAATTATTGCTTCAAATGGACATCACCCGAGAAGATTAATTTGTCAAAGACAGACCGTCATTTGAGCATGGCGCCTTTCTTGTCACTCAATACACCCTGCGTAATTCAGTATTGTAGGGGTTTGTAGTAACGAGGTAGGCGTTTCTTTGTCTTCATTTAAACTCGGCGACAGTTCAGTGGAAGAAAGCAAACCATCGCATGGCCTGATTTTTTTTATTGCAGTGTCAAGGTATATATATATGAATTTTTCATAAAATACAAACAAAAGTTATAAGGAAACGTGTATTTCTGTTTGAATTACGAACAATTTCAAAATTGTTTACTGTTTGTTGTCGCAAATAATTTTCATTCATTAGTTGACTTTACATTCACATTCAGATTAATGCGCGTCGCTTCGATTCGCGCATGTCATCTGACGTACTGACCCAATAAATTTTTGATATGGTCCAGTACGTTGATAATGACTTTATTGGTCAGTACACATCAAAGGCAAGAAGCATAAATTACCGATAAA
>MJUU01043865.1:0-40555 GCA_002080025.1 Modiolus philippinarum | reverse complement strand
TTAGATTTGACCAAATATGCAATGTTGGCGAGTGTGACTATAGTGGGTGACCATGCAGAATATCACCCCTTTTCAGCAAACTCCTCTTCTATGAAATGGAGATAATTTGTATTGAAATAATAAGCAAGAGTCAGTTTTTTGCCATTTATTAAAAACTTAGTTTGGCGACTCCAAAATTGTCATACATATCGACGGAAAGGATATTTAAGAAATAATTCATGTCAGGTATATGGTTATTTGAAATTTTATATTTGAATTAAACCCAGAGCGTTAGCGAGGGGTTAAATTTAAGAATACAAAGACCCAGCCCATGGTTAAATGGCAATAACCATATACCTGCCATGAATTATTTCGATTCTAATATAACAGAAATTGAAATTTTCCATTCTGAAGCCACCCAAGAGAAGGCGGATTTCCAACCTCCATTGGTGTCTCTACCTATGACGTAACAATATACAATCTGACGTTTTCAAACAGATGCAAATTCAAATCGAAAAGAAGACAATACACATTTACTTGTCTGATAGGCATGATTAAGTTAAAATATTTTTTGATATTAATTTCCTTTACAAACTAAGACGAAAAGAATTTTAGATGTGGCTGTTTTGCAATCCCTTCTACTCTTATTCCGATACCATTTGCGCATGTGCGAAGTATATTGTTATCGAGTATTATACTGATTGACAATTAACAGGAGTCATGTTATAATAGCTAGTTATTTACCAAATTAAAAAGAAAAGTATATTCGATGTAAATAAAAAAATAAATATGTTTTAAAATTCACTAATTTTCCCTATTATTTCAATCAGAAATAGCTGATTTTTAGATCACAGATTTTGCGCTAATATGACCGATGACCCCAAATTTTTGTTTTATTTTATTTATTTATTATTATTTTTTTTAATTTATTTTAATTTTTTTTTATTTTATTTATTCTTTATTTTTTACATTTCCTAATAACAAAGCGTTAGTCATACAAATATATCAGAAAGATCTATCTGACAAATTTAGACCTCGTACCACCTTTAGGTAGAGAATTTATCAATATTTGTTTTTAAAAACGTATAGGATTAAAAAGGAGTAATCCAAGTCCATCTGTATTCATTAAAATTATCATACCAACATATGTTAATATTGACAGACCGATATATTTACAAATAAAATTTGATTATTTAAATAATTCTGTTTCATATCTTTAAGCTTATCAAATCTATGCTATTTCAATTTAATATTTCAAACTACAGTAAAACCATTTGTTCAAACAATTGTTTCTCCTTTTCATTTTACTGTGTTTATCATATAATACGCAAGCAAACATTTATTCAATAAATGTTCAGCTTTAAGTACAAATTTCAATAATAAATGACTTTCTTTCAGTTCTTAAAATATTATCCCTTTTATGTTCTCAATTCAAGACATAACTTATTTGTTCATATCTTTTTTCGTTATCAATTGTTTGAGGGGATATCATACAGAAATATTGTATTTTTTTATGTATCTGATTGTGCAATGTTTTATTCCGTATATCGAGTTATTTTTGCGTCGGCTTTTGTTCGCGATTTACGTGTAAAACAGGGCAGTGAAATCGGCTTTATAATTTTATAATTCGCGTTTTTACGCTGTATCCAATGCATTTGAATGGGCAAAGAAATTTTCGCGGAGGCTAATTTTCGCACCCACTTTTGTTCTGCGAACATAGCGAAAATTAAAAACACGCGAAAAAAAACGATATACAGTACCGAGGAGGTTCGCTACCCATGTTTTTGGTATTCCGTTAGGAATTTAGATTTAACATTAATTAATACGATGTGACAAAGATAAAACCAATGAAAAAATGATCAAGAACGCGACAATGTGAAACAACAAAAAGTATGTAAACTTGGTATCATCAGGTGCTCCGTAGGGGTAAGCATGATCTGCTCAAATCCTGAACCCGTCACACTTCAAATGAAAAGTCCGGTTTTGTCCGTTTTGTAATAAGCTCAAAAATGTCTACTCATATCTGCACTGGAGAGACATAAGTTGTCGAAATGCTCATATGCAGAACTTAAATTCACAGTAACTTCGTATATAGTCATATGTTACCACTGGGTCGATGCTACTTCTGGTGGAACGTTAGACCTCGGGGGTATTCACCAGCCCAGAAGCCAGTACCTCGATGCTGACCCGAAAGCCGTTTCTATTTGAAACCTTATAATATCTAAATTTTTGTTCATTTTGTTGAAAACAAAGGAGTATCTCCCTCATGCAAAGCTCTGTCCTTAGGTGATTTTTGCTTTACATTTAAATCATATTGGTTACTTGCTCTCTATCAATTCTTAAACATTTTTGAGTTTATGGTCTACCAAACGTTTATATTCTATCTGCACTGAAGAGACATAAAATGTCGAAATGAGCATATACAGAATTTAAATTCTCAATAACTTCGGTATATGTGTCATTTGTTACAGCTGGGTCGATGCCATTGCTAGCGGACTTTAAGTCCCTTAGGGTATTCACCAGCCCAATTGTCGGTACCTTGGTGCTGACCCGAAAGCCGATTCTATTTGGAACCTTACAATATCTAAATTTTTGTTAATTTAGTTGAAAACTAAGTATCTCCCTCATGCAAAGCTCTGTCCTAGCTGATTTTGGCTTTACGGTTACTTGTTCTCTATTTTTTTTTTAAATATTTCGAGTTTATGGTCTTCCAAACGTTGAGATTTTATCTGCACTGAAGAGACATAAATTGTCGAAATGCGCATAAGCAAAATTTAAATGCACAGTAATTTCGATATTTAGTCATTTGTTACCACTGGGCCGATGCCACTGCTAATGGACTGTTAGTCCCCGAGGGTATTCACAAGTCCAGCAATCAGTACCACGGTGCTGACCCGAAAGCGGATTCTATTTGGAACCTTACAATATCTAAATTTTTGTTCATTTTGTTGAAAACAAAGGAGCATCTCCCTCATGGAAAGGTCTGTCCTTAGCTGATTTTGGCTTTACATTTAGATCATACTTGATACTTGTTCTCTATCAGTTTTTAAATATCTTTGAGTTTATGGTCTTCCAAACGTTTAGAATTTATCTGCACTGAAGAGACAAAAGTTGTCGAAATGCGCATATACAGAATTTAAATTCACAGTAACTTCAGTACATGTATATGTGTCATTTGTTACCGTTGGGTCGATGCCATTGCTAGCGGACTGTTAGTCCTCGAGGGTATGCACCAGACCAATTGTCAGTACTTCGGTGCTGACCCGAAAGCCGATTTTATTTGGAACCTTACAATATGTAAATTTTTGTTAATTTGGTTGAAAACTTAGGAGTATCTCCCTCATGCAAAGCTCTGTCCTTATCTGATTTTGGCTTTACATTTAGATCATATTGGTTACTTGTTCTCTATCAGTTTTTAAATATATTCGAGTTTATGGTCTTCCAAACCTTGAGATTTATCTGCACTGAAGAGACATAAATTGTCGAAATGCGCATATGCGAAATTTAAATTCACAGTAATTTCGATATTTAGTCATTTGTTACCACTGGGCCGATGCCCCTGCTAGTGGACTGTTAGTCCCCGAGGGTATTCACAAGTCCAGTAATCAGTACCACGGTGCTGACCCGAAAGCGGATTCTATTTGGAACCTTACAATATCTAAATTTGTGTTCACTTTGTTGAAAACAAAGGAGCATCTCCCTCATGCAAAGGTCTGTCCTTAGCTGATTTTGGCTTTACATTTAGATCATACTTGATACTTGTTCTCAATCAGTTTTTAAATATCTTTGAGTTTATGGTCTTCCAAACGTTTAGAATTTATCTGCACTGAAGAGACATAAGTTGTCGAAATGTGCATATGCAGAATTAAAATTCACAGTAACCTAGGTATTTAGTCATTTGCGAGACACAAATGTTGTAACGAACTATAAAATCATTGTGACCACTGTTGAACGTCTGAAATGATAATTGCAATTAAGGCTTAAAATAACGCTGGTGTCTAATTTTTAGAGACATAAATGTCACTATGTTGATTGAATCGTTGTACAAACTTCAGCCACGTCAATAGCGAAAGAGCTGTGAAATGTTGATGCAATAAGCCGAGAACATTTGAAGATTACTGCTCAGAAACGGGAGTTTCGAAATTCGAAATCATCACGGTGGTCGTACAATACTGTTTCCAGACGTCGAGAGCTATCAATATAGAGGTATAAGTCTAGGTAGGATGCTTATGATGATATATCAGTGGTCTCTTTAATTTCAAGTTTATATTGATATCCAGTGATATACAAAATGACGGTTAAACCAAGGAATTTTGTTCAGTATAACGTAAACTGAAATTTAAAGACTTGCATAGCTTATTAACTTTTTGCTGAACTAACCCTTGTATGAATCAGGCCTCATATGAATAAAGATACAAATCAACTTTAAGTGTCGCACAATTGTCTGCTAGAATACTTCTCTTTCAATACGACAAATACGTTATTAGTTTAATTGAGAAAGAGTAATAAATGACCGGGTTTAGAAAGAGAAATAAGGTCTAGAACTGAGTAGAAGTAATACGTGCAAGAATTGATGAAAAGCAATAAGCTATCCAAAACTTTACTTTGGAGTATTAATAATAAAGAATGTGTAAAAGCAGTAAGTCTCCTTAAAAATCGTTTGGGTGACTTGATGTCCTACTTTAATTGAGACAGCTTTAGAGTAGTTTTGTTTTTAGTTCCGCTTCGCTGGTAATGACTAACCAATCAAATCTATCCCCTGAACATTTTACACATGTGCAGTCATGTTTTAAGGTATAGTACTTTTGTAAATCGATGTAAAAGTTAACCCGATTGAATTCTGGAAACTTCTAGTTAGCCAGGAACGAAACCAATGGCTTTTAGAAATATAACAAGATGAACGATTATCACTATCAATGAAAAGATATCATCAATACACCAAAATGTCATATTCAACGACAAAACTAAATCGTTGCGTTTGTAAGGGACGGGAAATGTAATACCTATTACTATGATATCTTTCTGATTGAAAGTATGTCCACGTGACATTAGAGAACTGCTTTCTGTAAACAATGTTATGTTAATTAATGAATTAACAGGGATTGTTTGATACATTCCATTTTTTTCAATAGTCTTGTAAAATAAAATTAACCAATGCCTGCGAAAACTTAAAACTTTTCCTTAAATTTTTTATTTTTCACAAAAACAGGGTCATAAACTACGGAGTGTATATTTCTCAACTGGTACGATTCGCACGCATTTGTTCTACTCTTGACGATTTTAATAAACGTAACCTTACAATCACAGCCAAACATTTACAACAGGGTTACAGATTTCATAAGTTGTTGAATACATTTAAGAAGTTTTATAATAGATATGAACATTTGATATCTAAATATGGCGTCACTCGTAAACAGTTTATTACTAAGGGTATTTCTAATCCTCGTTTTTACGGTAATGTTGTTAAAAAATGCCAGAAATTGATTAAAAATCCAAAAAAGCTGGGAAATAACTTACATTCTTTACGTAATAGGGGATATCGACAAAATATACTGCTTGTATCTGTTAAATTAGCTTTGACACCTAATGACCTGAAAATTTTGCACACACACTGGCCTTTCACTGATACTGCCGATGTCGACTGAAATTTATGATGATTCTTGACCAAACCCTTCGGGAAGTTTTGAGTTTGATTTTTCTTCCGTAGTTCGGCAGTGTTCTACCAGCAGACTAGGCTCCTTGAGCTAGCCGGCAGGTTAACGGCGAGCACTCCTTTACCCATCTTTTAAAATTAAGTATTGTTTTTTTCTTTCCTTTCAAGATTGTGGTCATGGAGTTAGTAGTCTACCTGTATCGGGTTTTATTCGTATGTTTCTTATACTATAGGGAAACGGGACAGTTAAAGGGGAGGTTTGGGTGCCCATAAACCGGTTTCACCCTACCGTAGGCTTTTGCTAGTGCCGGCACCAAGTTCGGCTGTCTCGAGTTCCTATTGTTTTCTACGTTTGTCTCTTGTCTTATTCGTGTTTTTCATGTGTAGTTCAATGACAGATTGTGGCATGTAATTATAGTTTTCAGCCATTGTGGGTGTTTCCTGTTATCCATTCTTTTACATTCATAACTGAAAATATACCTTATTTTCATCTGTATCCTCAAATGTGTTTTTTATTTAAACTTTTGAAATTACTCTACTAATATTGAACATTTGATTGTATAATAACATTTGATTGTATAATCTTATAAAAAAGAAATAAGACTTAAATGAAAGTTATCAAATAATATTATTCTATAAGACTGTTCGTGTAAATATTTATCAGTTTACCCACCCAGTGGTACAGTCCGCTGGCCCCAAAACCAGTTGTTAGAAAATTTATAATATCTTAATAAGAAAATTTTGTTTAAAACGAAAGAGAATCTTCATCATGAAAAGCTCTGTCCTAAGCTTATTTTAGCCTTCAATTTATACCTTGGTTATATGCTCTCCTTCAGTTTTAACACGTCTTGGATTCATGAATTTTTTACGATTTGATTTATTAGCACTGAAGAAAAATAGGTTGTCGAAATGGCAGTGTGCAGAAAGTAAATAAACAGTTACATCGGTATTTTGTAATTTGTTATTATGCAAATGTCAGAATTGAATTCATACTGTCAAATTATCTACCCGAATAGTTAAATGCAACCAATGAATGGGTAATTCTTTGATTAAGAATACTTATTATTTGGTTTTATAGAAAGACAAACACTATGAGTGAATTCTTATGGCAAATTGATGGATATTATAAAAACTTTTCAGCTAATGGAATCGTATCTCCGTTTTGAAAGTACACTATTTGAATGATACATCTATATTTTAATTTGCACTTTAGAGCAAAATCAAAAGCTTGCACCTTATAATGTGCATTTTAAAAGATATTTGAAGAGTTTTACATATAAAAAGTGATTTTAAACTTACGACAACAAATACCATAAACTACATCCACATATACCGGCACCTGCAACAGCTCCTAGTGTGATCAAGGCAATTTTCCAAGGTTCCACTGCAAAAATACAAAAAAAAGAGAATTACAAATCTGTGTATAATTACGGTCAATGTACGATTTTATTTCTGATTATTTAGAAACATTTTTGCTCCACCTTTTGTTCTGCTATATATAATTGTTTTCTTCATGTGATATTTGTCGCCTTCCTTTCGTTGTGGTTATAACTACTCCCCTAAATAGGAATCATAAAGATAGTACAGGAGATTTTTAATTCAAATTTTATGTTTTTGTGTTTATTCTTCATTACTAAAAGTAATATTTTACGACAGAATATGAAGTAAATGAACATGAGACCATAACATATATACCAACTCCAACAATTCTTATGAGCTGTTTGGTCATTTTGGAAATTAATTCCTCATGAGCAGCACTAGAACCCAAACATAGGCAATGTTTAAAATGCATAAACGAAATCCAAATAATCAGTAACAGCAGATATAGCTAAGGACAAAACTACGATGGAGGGAGTTAAACCTTAGGTTTGAGAATTTACATAAATTTTGATAATAGTAATTTTAAAAAGTGTACACATGAGATATTATCTCATTATCTAAGAAAATTTAAGAGCATACATCTCTAACACGGGAAATTGTTTTAGAACTACACACTGCATTAAATACACACTGTATTAAATATTTTACGAAAGGATATGGAGTAAATGAACATGAAACACATTTTAATTTTAACGTATCCTCTAATCTTCGATTAAACCACAAGTAAAAGGTATATTTTTTATTATTCAAATTTATATTTGTATTGTAAAAATAATTTGAAAGGAATTAATGGGTTTTTACAAAGATATTTGAAAAATAATTAGAATATAAGTTGGGTGCTATTGTTTTTTTTTATTTCAACTACAAAGGACAGGGTAATAATTTTGAAAATTGATCATTTTCGTTTGGCTAACATATCCCAAAACAACTGACGACCAGTGTTGTTTTAAGAATACGCATTTGTCTGACCTAATTGAGTAAGAAGAAAGGCAATTATAAAATTTGTGTTGAATTTATAACACATTTCGCAAATCATAAAGGAAAATTTCAATTAAAATGCATGCCACTTGGTTCTAGCATTATACCAGTCTGTCTAGAAAGCCTGAAGGACACATGCTATTGAGACCTCAAGTAAGATATCATTTGACGACGCAAACTGAAACTTTAGTAAATAACTTGAAGTTTATAACAGCCCAAACTTAAGGCAACAAATGTCTTGTATATAATTTTTCTATAGATAGGGTTCACTCTGGTCTGTTGAGCTTAACTGAAATGAGAAGTGGCTATTTCCAGAGAGTATATTAGATAGCAGCTCTTTACATGGGATAATGTCTGCCATAACAAGAGATAAATAATTTCTCCACAATCTTGTTTCTATTTTCCAATAAATGTACTCAATACATATCAAACAGATCCAGTAAGAAATGGAATGAAAATACAATACTTACTTTTCTGATTTGAAGAACTTGAAAAACGTGTAGTAACATTCACAGCTGAAATATTACAAATTGTCTGTCAATCAATTTTATTTTATTTGCTTTTAAATATATACTTTCCTGTTTTTTGCAAGATTTATATGCAAGCTACTTTTTACGTTTCCACCACTACATTAGTTTGTAAAATTAATAATATAAAATATTTGTGCAGAATTTGTTTTAAAAATTGGAAAAATAGTCTGAAACCCAATTGAACCATTTATTTACTGAATTCGGTTTTGTTCAAATGCTTGACGATTTGGGTCTTCTATAACTATAGGAACGTCAAACGTTGTACACCATGTTTAAAAGTGAAGATATCTTGAATTTCGTACTTCTCAGGTTCTACTAATCAAAAAGCATTAAGCCAATGACCCCTTTTTTCTTTCATATAGATATTCTGTGCCAGTTATTAAACACAATACCGAAGTTACTGTTAATTTAGTGTCTACATATGCGCATGTCTCTTCGGTACAGATAAAAATTAAAACATTTGAAAATCCACAAACTAAAACATGTTTCAAAGCTGATAGAAAACAAGTAACCAAAAGAATCTAAATAGAAAGGTCAAAATTCAGCTAAGGACAGAGCCCCTTTCAGTCCCATGGCATTTTCGCGGTATTTTACCTTCAATGACAAGGCTGTTTTTAAAAGTGTACATCAGAAAAACATCGGCACCGTGACGTCAACAATAGATTTGCGTCGTAGGTTTTTGTGAACAAAGGACTTCCGAATTAATCATTCCCGCCGAAAATTTGTAAATTTGCGTTGAAGTTTAAATGGTTATTTTTGACGGTTTTCTGGTTTGCACTGATATGCCAAAGTATGGAAAGTATGGTATAAGAATGTGTTTGAAGAAACGGAGATTTCGGGTCTATGTTTCTAGTGATTGTTGGTCTAACGCTCTGGCATTGCTACTAGCCAGCATAAACTGATATAAAACAAGTTTTTTTTTTATAGATCAATGGGTACTTGATTTAATAGAAAAAAAGAATGAATTGGGCATTTGTGCTGGCTGTGTTGGGACACCAACGGACAAATCCTACCTGAACGGGTGTTAAATATATCGGGTATTTTATTTTCACATCATATTCGGGAATTTGTATAGGATGCCAGGATTTCAATTGGTATATATCATTTCCGAGAGAAATATTTTTGTTTGTATATAAAAATATACCGATATTGCAGATAATCTAATTATAAAACTTTATTTTTTGACAATTAATACATCGTTAATCTATATATCATATCAAAATGAAAAAAAGACCAAATGATAATATGTGATCGAGAACAAACAAAAAACAAAGATCCATAACCAAATAGTAAAGTTGCTTTTTGATTCCGGAACAAAATCCTTAATAGACCTTAATATCAGATAACAAAGCCCAAAGCAGAACAACTAATCATTCAAGGCCACAGGGCCTTTATTTACTTAAGGGGACACACTACGTTAGAGTGGTGATTTTTTTCATTTACATTTATTACAGTAACCTTTTGTCAGGGTTAAGGTTATGGGTTAGGGTTTAGTTCATTTTAAGTTCTAAGAGAGGGTCCCCTAAAGTAAATTTATGCCGGTCACAGAGTTCTGTTGGAGCGAGATATTCTATATTTTTAAATAGAATTTTGTATATTGAAAAACTCTAAGTATTCTAAACATGAAAAACACCTGTAATTTAATACAAAATACAAAAAATGAATAAATAAAAAAAGATCTGATTTTGGATACTCCCAGAAATTATGAATACTTTTTCCCCTAAATGATATATAGAAAGTCCCGGAAATGAACACATGGACTTACATTTGAGTGCAATTAACATTATCAATACAACTACCAAGACAGTTTATAAAGCGAATGATCTGACTGTAAGCGGATTTTCGGACCGACTGTCAGCGTATTGCCAAAGCATTTACTAAAACCGTGCTCGTACAGTCAAAATAAACATACTTAATGCAAAGATAGGACGGGAAGAACGGTAAACTCATACCAAAGCAACAAACCGAAGGGAGATTTCATAAACTCGTAAATCAAAGGAGACAGGAACGGGGTGCAAAGAAAACAAATCCAGGACAAACAAACAAAAAGTGTAAAAAATCATCACAAATAAATACTAGTTGTGTGAACTCCCTGAAAAGACAAGTAGCATCAGCAGGTTCTCCAGATGGGTGACCAAAATCTGCAGTGTGCACAACACCTATCACACTAGAAGTATAAACAATCTTGTTAGGGGTAAAATTAGGTTATTGTCAGTCCGGTACTTAACACTGAATCATATTGTGTAATGTCAAATCTGATTATCTTAGTATGTTTTCAGACTGTCCAAATTTCTGGTACCTGTTATCTCAAACTTCCGTATTCACAGGGTACCAGTACATATTGCGGGGGAAAGCAAATATGCGTAGGGGGAAAGTTTTTGATACTTTTTGGGTGATTGTCTGGAGAAAAAGTAAGTTTGCACTTTATTCAAACGCAAGTATGTAATAATGCTATATACCACGGAACCCTGCGATGATTAGGCTACACCATGGTCAAGAGAATAAAGATCAACAGACTGTAATTTCTTCGAACACCTCGACATAATTTCAAACCTTCGGGTGAAAAATGATATTTTCCAAATTTGTACCTTTCTAACATGTATTTATAGTTTTCATAACGAGAAAGAATTGTATATCGATGGATATCAACTAGAGTTATGTAATTTCATAATATAATAAACGAGCCTTTGGCGAGTTTATTATATTTGAAATTACATAACGAGAGTTGATATCCATCGATATACAATTTTTTCGAGTTGTTAAAACTATTTCTCTTATGATGCTGTGAATATTTAGTGCCGAACTGCTGTTTATGTTTCAAATAACAACACCGTTGCTAGGTAACGTTAATCACGGCCAACGAGATTTCACAGTGGTCCAATAGAAACGTCGAAAAAATAATAGCACATCACGCGTGATGTGTTATTACTTTGCGCTCGACCAATGAAATTCCTGTAAAAGCGATTCAACAAGTTCATATCTAACTCCAGCTTCAAAGTCTCGTTATGTACCGCAAATAACTATTCGTGCAAGAAATAGATAATAAGCGTGCATCATAAAAGAAATTATTGTTTTACTTTTTTACATCCAATTAAAAATACTATTTCACCAAGACTGTGTCACCAAAAAATATGTGCTTTCATCGTTCTTGAATAATTCATACTTTTTGTATGTGAGACGGAGGGTCATATATCATTCTGGGGGGAAAAGACTATTTATATCTTTTGCTTTACTGTAAGAAAGAATGCACTTGCATGAGAGCAAAAACACGATGCAGTCTACAAAAATAACACCAGTGACTGAATAAGTATTTTACATATCACTTTTGTACACGAAGTACGATTTTTTAAGCTAAATTCCTCTGACGAAATTATCGGGTAATAATTTGCCACAAGCGACAAAAGAAGTCATTGCGCTTTTCAGAGAGGTTTTAATATCAAAGACACTGCATAATATGTCTCTGCCCTCAAGAAAACGTGTGGTTTCTTGCAACAAAACAAACCACTGTTTTCCACCGCTAATATATATGACTCACCCGGTCACACATGCGAAAAATGTAAAATATTTTAGCAATGATGGTCGCAGGTATTTTTTAGCGACAGAGTCTTGTTGAAATTGCATTATTGAATGTACATGAACAATTAAAACGATTCATATACCCGTTCATTTTCACCCGAAAGTTTGGAATTATGTCGAGGTGTTCGGAAAAACTACAGTCTGTGGATCTTTATTCTATTGACCATCGTGTAGCCCCTTCATTGCTGGGTTTCGTGGTATATAGCATTGTTATATAACTGCGTTTGGATATTTTGCAAACTTGCCTTTTCTCCAGACAACCACCAAAAAAGTGTCAAAATCTCCCCCAACTAACCATATGATTTCCCGCGCAATATTTGCTGGTACGCTGTGGTATTGTAAAAATAAGAAAGTGACTGCAAGCTCTCACAATGACCATAACGGCAAGAAAACGCCATAAAACAAACGAATTCCCAAACAAAACAAACAAACATGAAACACAACAAAACAAAAATAAGCGGGAAAAAAAAATAAAGATTTTATACCGATTGGCATTATCAAGAGTAAGTCAGTATGGCCCGCTTTATTAGTATCAAATCTCCCAGATATTGTTTGAAAACAAGCAAATAAGACAGAAACAGGTTGCCGACTGTCGACTAGTTGCCAAAAGAAAAATCAGATTCAGAAACTTCAACAAATTGTGTGACCATTCCAAGGTAATTTTGGTCATTCCTACATAGAATTTTCAGTACGCTCTGTAAAAACTATCCTTGAACTGGGTGTAAATTTATGAACATTGTAAATATTGGATTTGGATAACGTGAAAAATTACCCATAATTAACTGTTCAAAAAAAAATTGTTTTATTTTGATTTTTAAAACACAACTAAATTTTCAATTTTAAAGATTATTGCAGTGGAAGATTTCATTATTTTGAAAAAGATACAAAATAATCTACTGATGTGCCTTCGAGTAACTGTGAAATTCTGAAATTCCGTTTCAAGATCTTGTCCGGACGTTAAGTGTTATAGTACTAATATTTGATTGTTTGAAAATCAATTAAAATGTATGAAACCAATCACACTTTCAATTAAATTTGTATTTCTTTTGAAAAAATATATAATTATGCGTTGCGAGCCTCCTGTACATAAATCACGCTTTTTTACGTTTTATGGAATTTATTGCACTTGAATGATAAACAATGCCTTCAAAAGAAGACTTGTAAAAAGAAAAGATTATAAGCGGTATATATAATTTAGTTAATTTTGCTCACTTTAAGCTTGAAGAGAGCCTTGAAAAATTCTTGTGGTCCTCAATACAAAAGACCGATGATCACCGAACGTCGCTGCTGCACATGTAACGCAACGTCATAGAACCCATTGTTCTAGCGTCATGAAAAAAACATCGGCCGAAAATCGGCCCGTGGCACTCAACGTAGTACATATTTTTTATGTATTTTCAAATCGACCGAAAATGCGCCCATGGCACAAAGAACGTTAAGGCTTGGTTTTGACGATAATCAATTTAGCTTTCGATGGGTCTCGTATCTAAAGACTCTCTGGTGGTCATATTCGAATTTGGGTTCCATTGTTATGGTTTGAAATGTGCTGTTGATCTGTTTCATCGAATTTGGCTTATATCAAATAATTAAATTGGAAGTGAATCAAATTTTCATTATCATAAATTGCCTTAAACGGATAAAGGTAATAAATTACTGAGTTTTTTAATAACAATAATGTTGTTCTGTATTTCGGGTGATTTATAACTGGCCCTCACGAGCATGCCATTCATGCTCACTCTCTCTCTCTCTATATTTCAGTTATGGTGTAATTGTTCTTGAGAGAATTTCTCATATAGATATACTATCATACTTTCATATTTTGGCATTTTTATAATTATTTTAATTTCAAAATGATATTCTGACCACCTGTTCATAGTGCCTTCAACTCTTACAATGTCAAGTTTGCTTAAAAACGATTTGTTGAGCGCACCGTGTTTGTCTCTATGCTGTGATTGTCCACTAGCTAATGGCACTAGTACTTTTGTCGGGCAACGGATGAAAGTGATTGTAAGAGCACTTCGCCAGTTAATTTTATGATTTTTTTTAGTTTCCACGTTCATAGGCTCAAAACATAGATGTAGCGTTGTTCGAAAATTAGTAATGATTTCCACTAAAACTGGTGCTAAAGTGGTTGCCTTGAACTTACAAAATGTAATATGAGGTGTGAGCAAAGGCTCATTGTTGAAGGCCCTATGGTGACTTCAAGTTGACGAACAGCAATAAAAGCGTTGTTCCATTCCTTGGTTCTGCCATGTATTTGCATAGACTTTAATATTATCCTCTTATAATATTACAATTATGGCGTGTTTGTTCGTGTGATTATTTCTCATACGTTTACTAATTCATTTATTTTTTTCAA
Source organism: Modiolus philippinarum (assembly GCA_002080025.1). Taxonomy (NCBI): domain Eukaryota; kingdom Metazoa; phylum Mollusca; class Bivalvia; order Mytilida; family Modiolidae; genus Modiolus; species Modiolus philippinarum. The sequence goes on along the minus strand of MJUU01043865.1, from coordinate 26,100 downwards.
TTTGGCTGTTCAATATTTTATTGTATTTATTAATCTGTACACACGACTATCTTGCCCTTTCAACCTAAGTTACACTGCAAGGTTTGCCTACATCTATTTCGATGTGCCCCGTGTTGTCTATCGATGTTGTTTTTATTCCTTATTTTTGTCTTTCGTCGGGCTACTTGATGACAAATGTTTGCAGACAGACAATGCTCGGTTCAACTTTTTTCATTGACCGCTCCCGACATGTTTTGCTTCAATGACATATTTTAGCTGCGATCGATGTTACTCACCATTTTTGTCAAGAAAACCGCTTAGGTCTTCGTGATCTCGCTTGTGGGGGTGAATATTGTCCACCTCTGATTGAAGACCCTCAGGCGACATCAAGATGTAGACAGGAAAAAAAAACCTTGTCCTTGAAAGACTGGGGTGTTCTATGTATCTTGTGAGTTTTTGTCACATGTACATTCTCTCCATATCCTTTCATATTTTTCTATTTAAAAACCGGACTTTTCACTGGCAGTGTGACGGGTGCCACGCGCGGAGCAGATAAGCCTTCTAGAGTACCTGATGACACAGTCCTCTAGATTTTGTAGGGTTCATACATCTAGTGCTTTAGTTTTGTGCATTCTTGTTCAATTTTATTTATTTGATTTGTCTGTCATACTTTCTTTTTTCGTGGTGGATATGAATTGCTGTAAGTTTGATTTTTGATTTGGAATTTTCCATTTTCTTATTCTTGCTTGGATATTCGTTTGCCGATATATTCAAACTGATAACACATTTGCCAAATTGGAAGACAAATATTCCAGCAGACACTTGTGCTACATATCAATTAGATTTGTTTATCTATTCGTATGAAGCCAGGTTCAAACAATGGATAGTTCAGAAAAAAGTCCTTAAATTTCAATTTACGTTATGAAGATGATGTTTTTTTATTGATTAATTCCTCAATTTTAGGAAATCTTCATCTTGTAGGGTGTTCCATGAATCTATGAGGTAAATAGGATGGATCTACAGTCAAACCATCGACTTGTGAGAAATGAACATGAATAACAAAATAAAACGAAATTACTGTAAATTTGCTTTCTGCATATAGCATTTCGACAACTTATATCTCTTCATTGATTGTAATCATCCAGATATATATTTTCCCTATATATTTTGTATTTTACCCTGTTAGTCCTGCAATTCATGTCTCTGTGTAGCTTTATATAAATGTATTTTCGGCTGTTTGTGTTGCAATTCAATACTCTGTGTCGCTTATTTTTGTAGGGACTTTTATTGTTGCTACATATAAAGATAAGCTATGCAGATGTCATTAATTATACTTTTTAAATTTGTAATGTAAATTAACTCCTGTATATACAGTGGTCGCTGTAAATGCAATGTATATGTTAACAACTAAAAAATTCAGAAATTACTGTAAATACTGATGTCCATTTCGAAAATTTATGTCACTTATCATAACATATGAAGGATATGACGCATTATTAAAGAAGTTTTACAGACATAGTTAGCTCCCCTGATCATTTAATGGTGAGTTTCGGTCGATACTGCTAGTGAATTTGTATGTATTTTTTTTCCAATTTTACAATTTCATATCTTAAAGACCACTTTTAATTCCTTTTTGCATAAAAATTTTCATTAAAAACTTTTAACACATGAAATGGCAAGCCGTTTGGTTAAAATACATAACTGAATGCGATTTTTCCTTTCAAATCAGTTGTTGTTCAGAAGTTTACAGAAGCACAAACTTAGTTTTGATAATTCGAGCCTATTATTATTTATTGTTTTAAATATTAATATGAAAAAAAAAATTGTTTATTAATGTCTTTCCGATGTACATCGGACAGACATTTTTGGGATACCCTTTCGTTTTCTGTTTTTTTCTTCTTTTCACAGAGGTGTCTAAGTGGGTAAGTGTAGGTCGATGAAATTTGGTGGTGTTTTGTAGTTTTCGTTCAAGTTGTTATTGTAACCGTCTTGGATCGTTTCGTTATTAGGGGAGGGGGTTATTTTAGAAAACTCCCTAAACATGTTTTGTGATATTATTCGGAAATGGTAATAAATAATTAGTGAATTGTAACGGGAAAAATGTTTTTCAGGTTATGACCGATATTTTGTTCATTTGGATGAATGTTGGTGGATGGACCGTTTTCATGATAAGGGTTTGCAAAGTTTTGTTACTTTTCTTGGAGCAATTATTTGGAGAAATTTCGGAATGTGTAAGGAATAGGTATTTGGGACCTATATCATTGTATTTAGTTGATATGTTTTACATTCGAAAATGTAGGGGTCAAAGGTTATTGGTCACTTTAAAAGGGATGACATCAGTTCCTTAAAATAAAAGGTCTAGCTGCTGTTTTAAATGATAAATGATCTGCTTGTCAGATTATCTAAATTGTGGTTTCGTGTTTACTAGGTAAACTGAAACTTGATCAGCTGGTTGTCAAAAATGATATTTAGCAGACGACAAAAGTAAACTATTGTTTTATGTGTTTTGTTTGACATACAATTACACATGGATTAGGAAAACTACTGAAAACAACATGTTTTTTTTTAACACTTATGCCCCCCCCCCGGTAGATTGATTGATTGATTGATTGAATATTGTTTAACGTCTACTCAGCAATATTTCAGCTATATCAAGACGAGAACAAGTTTGCCGATAAATAATCACTTTGGGGTATGGAAATGGCCATGGGACGGGAAATTCTGACTGCCACTGGAAAAGTAGGGTGAAATCGTCAAGGGCGGGGAATTTAGCCTTGTAGCCGATCACCTACGGACCACCCCAAAAAGAGCTTGCTACAAGGGTTCTTAAGAAACATTTAGTACATTGCACAATAGTTATTTTGATTCTGTATTACGTAATAAATTTTGTTATTCTATAATATATAAATACTAATGGTAAAGTTGCATTGACATTAAAATGAATAAAAAAGGATATTCACTCGATAGAAAGGATATTCACCCCATGAAAAAGATATTCACCGCGGGAAACGTCACGTGCGACATATTTTTAGAAAAAGGGAAATCCCGTATTTATATCGTCCAATCACATTGCTATGTAACATTGTCGCGTGACAACGTCATCGGCATCACTAAAAACAGAATTGCTTCATCTAAAGAAAAGAAGATCAGCGAAAATGGTGCAAATATGCAAAGAGGAAGACACTTAAAATACGAAACAAGTCAGCGTAACACTGGTAAAGGCGTTCACACAATATTTTGGGAAAAAATCTCCCGACGGATGTCGACAACACATAGCGCAGAATCGTCGCACATTACACAGATGCAAGGAGTGAAAAGGAAGAACACAAGCATTCATTTAAAAGACAGAAATCATCGATTATTTAGGATAAAAAATTTATTCTTTAAATAAAGTCTTTAAAGAACGTTCGCTTGTTTCATTAAAATGTCAATTCCCTCCCTTCTTCACAATCTCCCACCAGTGACGAACAATGGAAAAAAGCCGAAAACTCAGTGTTAGCTAGAATCTGTAAATTTCTGACAGTAAAGATAATAATAATGTTAAATTTATTGTTTTACTTATCCTCAAAATATTTTTTGAACAGTATATATTTCATTTATTTTATGCAAATGTTCAAAGCCTCTTTAATCGTAAATTCGACACCCATAGAAAATTTCTAGGTGTATAGTATAATACATAATAAAAAGAATTATGTATTTATCGGATAATAGAATAAAACAGTTACTGTCTTTAGTTTCGGTAAATGTGCAGTGTTACTGACTTTTGGGAAAACAGATATTCACCTCGCCATGCGGCTCGATGAATATCTGTTTCCCCAAAAGTCAATAACACCGCACATTTACCTCAACAAAAGACAGTAACTGTATAATATCAACTGAAAATTAAATCAAAACAAATAATGACTGTAATTGGATTCAAACACAGAAGTCACCAAAATGATCCCTCCAATCATTATCCAAGCATTACTAATAGATCAATTTTCACCCCTTTTAAAAATGGTGAATAAAAGGATATGGAGTAAATGCACATGAGACAAAGTCTGTACAAATACATGGTAAAAAACAAGCAAAGGAACAACGCTTTTATTGTTGTTCTTCATCTTGAAGTCACTATGAGGCCTTCAACAATGAGCTTTGCTCATACCTCATAGTAAGTTCAAGATGGCCCCTAGCACCTAATTGTTTCCATGTCTTGATTGGTCATGGGTGCGGGATTGTCAACAAAAATCAAACTCGCAAAGTGCTCTTACAATCACTGTCATCCTTTGCCAGACAAAAGCGCTAGTGTCTTAAGCTAGTGGACTATTACAACATATAGACAAACACAGGGCCCTCATCAAGTCGAATGTAAGAAAACTTGGGGTAATAAAATAGTGAGATGTCGGCACTTAAAACAGGTGGTCTGGATTACATTTGAAAGTATGAATAGTATATCCATATGAGAAATTCTCTCATCCACAAGTACACCATAACTGAAAAATATAAAGAGCATACATCTCTCGCACGGAAAATCTTTTTACATAAAAATTAGAAACATTTATAATTAACTTATTGTGTTTCTGGCTACTCAATGTTATATCAATTTGACTGCATTAGGAAAAATGTTGTAATATTCCATTAACATAGTAGAATCTATTTATAGCTATTCAAAAACCCATTTAATAAACGATATATTTATATAGCTATTCAAAGAAATGGATTAATAACATCATAAAATATTTAATAGATACTTTAAGTAACATCCTTAATCACTGATATATACAATTTAATATATATATCTTATACATATATTTTATACGTTCTATTAAGTATAAAGTATTTTCATCTATTGGTATTTTCATATCCCTGCATGTCTATTACCCGATGAGGTCTACTGCTCAGTGCGGTCTGTTGACCGATGGAATCTATTGACCGGTGCGGTCTATTGACCGATGGAGTCTACTGACCGATGACGTCTATTGACCACTTAGATCTATTGCCCGATGAGGTCTATTGCCCGATGAGGTCTTTTGACCGATGAGGTCTTTTGCCCGGTGAAGTCTAGTGTCTTACATTTGAACTTTCTGTAACCCAGCCACTAATACATGTATGACAACAATAACATTGCACAGCGATAAAAATAAAAACAATGGCAGCAAAATGGACGATAAATATTTTACTACTGTATTTTAATAGTATTTGGAAGCCTTGTGTAACAGTTTGTATGACCATCTGCACATTTTTTTAGATAAGAATTATACAATTTGTAGAAGATTGTGAAATAAAATAAATAACTGCCCAGTTTTTCATTTCTCAAAATTATCGACATTGAAAAATATCTTTCAAAATATTCTTAAACAAATTCTTTTAATTGTGAAAACGTATGCACTTAATAAATCTGCTATAAAACTAGAAAGTATTAAAACAGAAAAACTTTTCGTGTGTTAAAATCATTGTTCTGCAAAATGTGTTTAATATATAATATTTTCAACCATTTGCTGTGCACATTCAGATGAACTGATAAAACTAGAACCTCAATTGTTCCAAGAACAATTGAGAGGTCGGTCCAATTAATTCAGGCCACCTATATATTGATATTAGGCCTTTGCGTTGAACAAACATGTGTAGGTGATATTAGGTATTGCTAAAAAAACTTTGAACTTTGATATGAGACATTGCTATTGGATGTATTCAAAAACAGTAATAGATAGCAGATAAAAATGCTGGAGAAAATGTGTGTCCTGTTACGATCTACATTTGAAGCAAAGGAAAAGGTGATTAAACCAACAGTTTGGAACCTATGGACCAAAAACTGATTTTCGACAATCGATTTCCGGTTTTCTTTTGCTTGTCGCTTAATACCATTATAGTAACAATAATGTATTAAATGCAAAAAGTACAGGAAGATGTTTCCTTCAAAATCAGGTCAATATCAAAGTATCATGGATAACAAAAACCTTAATTTTACGTCAATGTATATTGATATTATGTACATAGTAAAGGTATATATATAGTGTCTTAGTTTAATCGGTTAATCTGAAATGAGAGCATTATGGCACAACTTCCGGAAAGACCTATCAATTGTTCTTCGAACAATTGACATACTAGTTTCTCTTTTTTTTCATTTATATAATTTAATTTCATTTTTGATTGTTTATTTATTTCTTTTCTGTAGACAAAACAACCTTTGATCTGTTTGTAATTTTATCAACGTTTGTGATGACAAACATGTATACGGGTTGCGAATTACCTGACAGGATGTACCTTACCCCCATGCAGCTTTCCTGTTATCCCCTTTGTTACATTTGGAAAACATGTACAACTGTCAACATCATTCAATGTACAGATGTTAGCGAATTTCACAAGATGACATTTTTTAAAGTGACCTAAATTTATTTGAATATTCGATTTATATGAAATCTCAAAAGATGAAATGCAAAGAATAAAAGTATTTCATTTTTAGGTCTTTTTTCTGTAGTTCTATTTAAAACTATGTTTTCAAGGATCAAATATGCAAGTAAGCTCAAAAGATTTTTTTTATCAAAATGTATATTTCAAATACTGATGATATTCTTAATGAAAATTTTTTTGTTTAACTAGGCAGCTTTAATTGTTTTCCATCTTGTTTTGTCACACATATATTATTTGTAAACAAAAAGAACACAGCTGAATTGATATGTAAACGATCCACAGGTATAAATATCGTGTCCAGGTTATAGGTAAACTATAGAATTTAGTAAATGGCTTAAAATATATCAAATTGGTTTGATTTGAAAAGTATACCGCATATGAAGATAGATTTATTATTCTCCCTTTTGTCGATACCTGGTACCTTTAAAAATCTTTCATAATAACTACAAGACATACTGTTTTGCGATTTTCGGATGTTGTAACTGAAATATCATTGATTGTTATTTCTTTAAAAGTCTTTATATCATCGCTCACGGTAATTCACAATTTTATATCAAATTTTGCCAATTTAATGTTAGTTTTAACGGGGCTTGTCGACCGAAACCCCCCAATACACTAAACTAGAGATAGTGCAACAGTCCCATTTGTCACGGTTTTTTCACCTGATCTCACCCATGGTTTTTTATTGGGTCCGTGTTGTTCATTTTTGTATATATGTGTGTCTTCATTTTCTTTTCTTTGCCTTGTTCATGTTATGTCTTTGTTTCTTTGTTTTTCCGACGTTGCCATTGTTCTTGGATTGTTCGTTCTAGACTGACGGTTCGTGCAAACTATTTGCAGTTCTAAAATATTGGAAATATATCCTAGTATGATAGTGTTTTGGTAAATGTATTTTTATTAAAAAGCAAACATATTTCTCGGCTTTGCAAACACAACACGTCAACCTTAATTTAATGATTTACCTTTGTTACAGCAGTTTCCACCATAGCCATATAGACAGTGACATTTGTTATGATTTTTATCATATGTACCGTTAAAGCATACTCCACAACCTTTCCGTTCCATGTATGTTTTCTGATAGTAAGGAACAGACATATTACAGTACTTTAAACAGTTAACCATGTTAAATTGTTTTACTACTGACTCTTTGCAACACAATGGTTGGCTTCTTCCTGTAAAACCATGACCACATTTAGTATTGCATGGAGCCCATGGACCCCACGGCATTATGTCACACGTATGATATTTTCCATTACAAGTGTCATTTTCGTTGGCTCCATTGGCAAGATGGATTCTCCTACTGAACGGAATATTGCTAAGGATAACAAAAAATTCAATCAGTAGCAATATTTTTTTCACACAATATGAGCTCATATTAATTTTTACTATAAACAACTAAGCACCAAAACTTCTGGTAAAACACGATGTAGCAAATTCATATAGTACCGTTACTATTTGTTAATACACTACGTGTTGGAAAAGGTATGAAAATAATGTGTCATATGTGTTATGTATTACTTTTACTAAATCTTTATCGTTGTGTCACATGACTAAATTAAGTTACAGAAATTTCAATCTCAAGTAATCTTTATTTCTGGTATTACTTCTCTGTTTCTTGTAATACGTATCATTTGCACATGTATATAAATAATGTAGCAATAACTTAGTTGTGGATCTCATAAAGTCTTTTAGATAGATAACAAAAAACCGAAGTTACTGTTCAGTAAATTAAGCGAGAACCGAACTGTCAGTCTAAAACGAACAATCCAAGGACATTGGCAACATCGGCAAAAAAAGAAATAAAGACATAAAATGAACACGGCACAACACGGACCCAATAAAACCATGGTTGAGATCAGGTGCATCGGTAGAATAAGCATCTCCGGTTTCCTATAAGAACATGTCAACTCGGGTAGTAAAGTCAAATCCGATAGAGGTAAAACAAACATTACTGGCAAAGACAAAGATCCGTTGTCATGTGGGAAACAGATATTCCATAGCGGTTCACAAGATCGTGATGTCGACTGTAAAAATACTGTAGTGATGACTTAAAGTTATTGGTAACGTACCCTTGCTTAAGTAGCCTATTTGTAAGCATTTGAGCTCTATCAAGGCAGTCCGCTGTATCGACCACAGGCCCTTGAGTAGCGAATGAGTTGGGAAATTTAAACTCCATATGCCGGTGCTTTTGGAATTGTATTTTCGTTTATGCATATGCGCATTTCGACAGCTTATTTCTCTTCAGTGCAGAACCACTCAAAACATTTGGAAATCCGTAAAACCTTATAAAAACAAATTATCAATAGTATTTTAATAGAAAAGCTATAATGAACTAAGGACAGAGCTATGCAAAATGAGATACTCAATAGTTTTAAACACAATTTTTATAAATTTAATCATTGCAATTTTCCAAATAAATAGGTTTTTGATGGAAGATTGAAAGCTTTAGCTTATAGAGAAAAAACGGATGGACAAAAGAGTTTAACAAAAAAATTATTTTTCAAAATCTTGCGACGATTTATAAAAGCTGTTAATTTCTTTTAATTAATAACCCTAAACAACCAATCCTGCATCAATTATAAGTATTTCGCCAAATGCTTTGACTAACCTTCAAGTAATGTGCACAAGAATTTTTTTTTAAAAGCAGTGACGACTACAACCTTTACACAGGAATCTGTATTGATAAAAAAATTGGCGATTGACAAAATAAGATAAACTTGTTGATTCTGAAAAACACTTGTGAATATTAAACATATTCAAAAACTTACCTCTATTTTACAAAATTATTTTTGCAATTTATTGGCTTAATTACTAAAACGTAGCAGGGTATAATGTAATGCACCATTACTATTTTTACAGTAAGAAAATTAAAGGTATTTTTTATATAATAAATTCATTTTCTTATGCTATAAATTGAATATACGACTGTTTCACAATAATTGTGCTAGGTCAAGTGAAAAGAGGTTATATGTATTAGTTGCTTGAAAATGCATTAAAATTCAATGTCATGGACTCTTTTAGACTCAAAGACATATTTTCACAACTTAAAATGATATACAACACTGATGTTCTCATTTGATTCATATATAACCAAGTTCTTCCAAAATGCAGTGTAAATAATAAATTACAGAAGTGCAGATAACACTTTGATTGCAACAAATTACAAACCAATGTATAAAAAAAATCTGATTGAATAGAAGAAATAAACAACTTTATCCAGGAAGATAGTTTATTTAGTTTTAAGTTGCAGTAGATTTGAAGTAAATCATATGCATATTTAATTTAAAATGCCACAAAGTTTTTTGAATTTGAATGATATTATACCAAATGTATTGGAAAAGATCAGTAAATCCCTCTATGTTTATCCAAATATATCGGCAAACGAATACCGAAATCATTGTGTCAATGACCTTTTGTGACAATAAATGTATAATCAATGTTTAAAATGTTTAAAATTTCAAATGTATGTAATATATTTTTTCTTTGTGCTTCACATATCAGGAATGGAGAGGGGACGAATTTTCTGTTGTGTCCGTGACGCTGATGTTCTATATTTTATAATGGAAAGAGTTCTTCAAATGTTGATGGATATTAATACAACAAGAAACAGTAAACAAGATACGATCACAGTTTTAGTAAAAAAAAGATAATTTCTGAAAAAATGTAATGTCTGTTACGATGTAGTGTTTGTGACAAAATATAAGTTTTCTTAATGATTGCAATGAATAGTTATTATATGACATAGCAAAAATGTAATAAAGTATGTTTTCCTTTCAAATGAGTTTGAAGCCAGATAAGACTATGATCTATTCCTAGATTTATTTAAGTTTCCATAAAATGTTTTCAAAATGTTTTTCTTTCTAAGAGTAGTATTGTTGTGGTATTTTATTTTCAAAGCAAGCTCTAGCTGTATGAAAATTGGAAGATTATTATTGGAAATGGAATTTTATGCAAACTAATTCATCTATTTGCTATTAATAATGTCCCGGACACAACATAATTGGTGAATGTTGAACATTGTTTTCTAGTTATTAATGACTAAATGAAGGACACAAGTACAAGAAAGACCATGAAAAAAAGCATCTGCATCACGTTCAGAGAGACAGAAAAGGAACAGAAAAAGTTAAAGGATGAACCAAAAAAGTGCCAGGAAACCATGAAAGCCAGGAGAAAGGAGTAAAAAAAGAGAAAAAAAAACAAGAGAATGTAAAAAAAAATGACCCAAAATTGCAAAAAGAAGAAAAAATAAAAGAAAAGACTTAAAGTGCAAAAATGTACACAAGAAAAAGAAAAAGAAAGAATAAACAGCTGCGCCAAGAGCGCATGATACGCCCGTTCCCACTTTAAAGCAAACTGATTAAATGATTCTTGAAATTAAAAAGTCCATCTGAACAAACAAGACAAGGGACTTCTGATATGTGTCAATTATTTCATCTGATGTTAAACAGTCAAAAATGTATATTGGTTTAGGGGTAGTGATCTCTTCAAATGAAAGAATATCAATGTGTAGACAGAAATTGCAATTTCATGCTTTTCTGAAATAATCAAAGTCCTATAACTTTTGAATAAAAATCCTTCCACAAAATAAAGCGATAGAGAGCTTTCTCCCGTCATATCCAACAATCTTGCAAAGTTTCAAGAAAACGAACGAAGCGTTCTCTAGCTAGTATACGACGTGTGGACGGAAATGGAACATTTCGTTTTTTTTTTAAATAATTAAAGTCCAATGACTCTGTAACGAAAAATCCATCGACAAAATAAAATGATAGGAAGCTTCCTCTCGTCATATCCAACAATCCTGCAAAGTTTCAAGGAAAATGATCAAAGCGTGCTTTAGTTAGAGTATGACATGTGGACGAAAATTGCAATTTCATGCTTTTTTTTAAAATAATCCGATAACTCTAGAACGAAAAAAAAAACCAACGACTTAATAAAACAATAGGGAGCTTTTCTCCAATAATCAACAATCCTGCAAAGTTTCAAGAAAAATGAATAAAGCATTCTCTACTTAGAGTACGACATGTGGACGTAAATTGCAATTTCAAGCTTGTTTGAAATAATCAGAAAGTTGAAAAAATTAAACTGGAACGAAATATCCACCGACAAAAGGAAACGATGGGGAGCTTTCTTCTGTCATACCAAACAATCCTACAAAGTTTCAAGGAAAATGGTCAAAGCGTTCTCTAGTTAGAGTACGACGTGTGGACGGACGGACGGGCACCGGTATACCATAATACGTCCCGTCAAAGACTGGCGTATTAAACAAGTGAAAGAAGATGTTCAAAATAATTGAGTCATAAAGACAAACTGAAACGGAAGAGAGCAGAATTAATTCGAAAAATTGCATCTCCCCTAGCTGCTCACAATTTCTGTAAAACAAAATTGTTACATAAGAAATGAAAGTACAAGCAATGTTTTGTGAACGTTTTGTTGATACAATGACCAACTTGTTTAAAGAAACAATTAATGATTCACAAGGTGGTAAAAACGGGGCTCTAAATGCAAAGAGAAGCTTAGAAACTGTACTAGCCAATACATTGGAAGATACAAACATTTAAAAGAAACGAAGTTTTGATTAAATTAGAAGTAAAAGGTAGAAAAAAGTTCATGGTGGATGACTAAAGGTAGAAAGGTTAGAAAAGATTGAGTATCAGAGCAACATATAATAAAGAAGAGAATGATTTTCAATGCCCATTGATGTCACCAGAAAAGATGTCAGCACTAAAACTTGTCGAAGTATACTTATTTTGACAATGCCAATCAAATTAAAGATGCATATGTTGAATATAAGAGAAAATATCCTGAGAGAAAATTCACAATATTTTGATGTTGCCAATATCAGGCGTGATTTTTCTTCTGCTGGTTATTTTAAAGATCTGTTTGTTAACGTCGCTGGTGACAAAATCGTCCAATTTTAAAAGCAATCAATTAACTAGTAAGATTTATACGGATTTATCTTAAACTTTCTAATATTGTAACAGTTAAACTTACACGTCTTCTATTGTGTTTTTAATATTTTACACATATGTTTTTACTTGTATAAAGTTATATGGTTTTATATTTTTATTCATTTATTGTAATCGTTCAATATACTTAACAGTTCTCGCCACGGTATAACTGAAATATTGCTGAAGTCTGCGTAAAACATCAATCAATCAATAATATCATTTTATAAACTCAAACGTAAACACATTAAAAAGATGTCTGAAACCATATACGATATTGCCTTTGTCAAACTTGTTGTAATATTGCATTAATTATGGAAGCAGCAAACAAATTTGAGAAAAAAAACTTCGAGGGAAGAAGATCACGCTGCATACACCATTACTGTATGTAATTACATAGATGATTATCCAAAAGCTGATTGCCTAAATAAAAAAAATCAGCCTCAGAATTCAAGAATATTATCAACACCTAGCCGCCAAATAAAGAAATTTGCAAATAGAATACCATAAATGGGAACAAATCAACCTAAAGTCAAAATATGACTCTGTGAAAAAATACTTATCTTCCTGCATATTACACAATTTCTTGATTGTTTTGAAATTATCATTTCACAACTTCAATGTCACTTATTTAGCGCAAAAACGGTAAATACAGAACATCAAAATTTGCAAAACTGTGCTGAAACCAACAGAAGCAATTTTAGTTTTGGACTACGCTGAAAATTATTTGTGCAGGTACTAGAATTGAAAACTACACAAGTAACGATCCACATCATGATGTTGTACTACAAGAATAAAGATGAAGACAATCAGGACATTATTTGAAAAACATCACTCATTGGCATAATGTCGGTTTGAAAAATGATGCACACGTTGTACAAATACATAGAGCAGCAGCAAAAAGTATCCTTATGAAAGAGATTCTACGAGTGAACAAATAGCTGCGCCGCACAGTAAACTGGGAGAACAAACTTCGCCACCATCAGTTATGACAATAACAAGGCACAACGCAACTTTTTTGAAACGAGTCATGGCAAAAATATATATCGGCCAGAAAGGGAACGCTTTATCTGAACGAATGAGGGTACACCGTCAACAAGTAAGAGAAGCTGGATATAGACAAATACCACTAAGTGCTCACATTGAAACTTGTGGCGGTGGAATTTTTTTTATTTTTCCATGTTATAAAATGAAATCTCAAAGAGACACTTTAAGAGAGTTGGAAGAACGTAATTTTATAAGAAAATTTAAACCAATTTTAAATGGACGCTAAATTAATTTAAAATTTTTTTTAAAGAACTCTTACTTTCACATTAGTTCTTAAAATAACGTACATTCTATTTATAACGTTACTAAGTCGTTCTATTGTCGGTAGCGTCACTTAACGTTACTTAGTTACTACCGTATTCATTCACCCGAAGATCGTTTTTACAGACGTTGAAAGTACTAGTGAAGCATAAATATGGAAATTCTAGTTGTGTTGGAATTTTATTTGAACAATATATAATTTCATACAATAATTAACTTTCAATATATATCCTTTACTCACACTAAGAAACGGTAATCACCAAGAAGAAAACTACAGAAAACAGAAGGCAACGGAATCGTCACAGAAAAAAGATGAACCGAAAGAAGCAGAAACAGACTATAAAAAGATCATTACTGAACATTGCAATGAGCAAATAAAGGGATATGGTGTAAATTTACATGGGACGAAATCAATATAAATTCATGGTAAGATTTATCAAATGGAACAACGCTTCCATAAAATATCTAAATTTAACAAATTTTGTTCAAAACTGAGGATAATCTCCTTTTTAAATAGCTCTGTCCTTAGCTTATGTTGGCTTTTCTATTTTGATCCTTTTGGTAATTAGTTCTCTCTTAGCTTTTATACATATTTCGGTATATGGATTGATCTGCACTGAGTGACATAAGTTGTCGAAATCCGCATATGCAGAAACTATATTAACAGTAACTTCGGAATTTCGTTATCCATATTAATTAATTTTATATTATTATAAAAAATTATACACAAAAATGCAGAAGAAAATATGGAAACCAAATATGCCGAGAATCAAATTTGTAAATCATAACTTGGATGCTTGGATTTGAAAAGTACAATCTAAAAAAAGATACAAGACAAACTTCAGTCGAGTTGCCACGAAGTCGAACTTGGCTTATTATTTGATGAATGGTGTCTGGGCGTCTGTGAGTCCGGTCGTCAACTTTTGGTTTCCGCATGATAACTCATAAAGTTTACATCCACTCGAAATGAAAATAAAACATGTTGTTGGGTATCAGGAAAGGAAGAATCCTATAGATTTTGCAGAGTGTAGATCAAAGGTAAACGTCACAGTGACCAATTGCAAAAATAGATTGAAAATTTCAGAAAATTGATGTTTCCGAATGATAACTCAAAAATCCAATTGAAATGAAACTTTGCTATGTTGTTGAATATCAGAAGGGGTATAACCAAATTGATTATGTAGAATGTAGGTAAAATTTTAAGGTTACACTGACCCAAAATTGACTGAAAAATTTTGGTTTCCGCATGATAACTTTAAAAGTTTACATCCAATTGAAATGAATCTGTATTGTTAGATACAAGGAGGAGAAGAACCCTATTGATGTTGGAGAACGTAGGTCAAGTGTCAAGCTCACACTGACCGAAAATAGATTGAAAATTGTTTTCGCATGATAACTGAAAAGGTTAACATCCAATGGAAAACAAAGGTAGTAGATTGCCGAAGGATTGAGTGGTCTTCCGTCTTCTGATGTTCTTACTTTTTCCTTGTCTGTGGACTTTGATTTCTGTAATCTTGTTCTTTGTTCCTTCGTATTTTTATAAAATGTGTATAGGCGTCAGGGTGTCATGGCTTTAACTTTTGTTTACCGCATTATATCTGTAGAACCACAGGTCATATTTAAATGAAACTTTTCAGACATGTCTAATGATTAGAGATTTTGAGATTTATACAACTAAGGTCAAGGTCACAAGTTGTACGATTAGAACAAAAATTCGACATTTTATCCGTTTCAACACAATATCTCCAGAAGTACATGTCACATATAAATGAAACTTGGCGCATACATTACTAATGATAAGTGGATAAACCATATTTCTTGTTAGGTATATGTGACAAAGGTCAATGTCACAACTTTTTGAAATAGAACATAAATTTGACTTTTTTTTCTCAGTTTCCGCACATTAGCTCAACACAACCACATTTCACATCTGACTGAAACTTGGTACAGACACGACTAATGAAGAGAGGGGGATTCTATTGATTTTTATGTTTGTGGGACTTATGCTTATATACAACTATTTGCATATAAGATAATGTACTTGATATAACAAATATTCTCATTTTGGCTTTCGCCCCCCACCCCGGCGCGTCTTTTAAATTTTTTAGACTATCCTTATTTAAATATCAAATAAATATAAAGATGTAAAAGCCATAGCTTATAGAGAAAAACGGCCAAAAGAGTTAATCAGATAAAACTGTTTCAAATCTTGGTAAGATAGATGAAAATGGAGTAAGTTTTAATTATCACTAAAAAAATATCTGCATGAAATAAAAGTATTTCTCTAATGTGATATGAACAAGTTATCTGCACCTTACGATCAAACTTCACAAGAATATTAAAAAGCATCGACGACTACAATCATTAGGGATAAATTTGTGTTGATAAAAAAAACTAACGATTGAAAAGATAAAATAAGATTGTTGACTCTTGTTTTTGAATATTTAACAAAACCAGTAACATTATTCTATTTAATAAAATTATTTCTTACAAAGTACTTGATCACTCAAAATCCTTGTATTTTTCCGGAAAAAATCGTCCAGTTTTGTATAATAATTAATGTGTCATTCCTTACTATAAGACTGAATAAAAGTCATGTTCTGTTAAAGTTAAAACAAAATCAGCCAACCAAAGTATCCTCGGCAAATATTTTTGAAATAAACGTTTTCTTTAAAATTTACTAGCGAAAAAGGTTCTCGATATCATTTTGAAGAAACTACGCTCTTTCATTTTTCCCGGGACGCAATGATCGTCCATTTTTCAAAATATACGGTCAGAAAAAACATCATATTGTATTTGAAATTGTTGGATGTTTGAAGCTAAATGACCCAAGGAGTTTTTCTTTCGGAGAAAAATGTTTTAATCATCAAGATCTGTTTCAGTGATCTTTCTGATATACAAGTTCCCTCGTACTTCGCTTTAACCTGGTCTTCTTCGTTGTATTGCGGAACTGCTGCACGTCTTTGTTCAGTTTGTTCATTTTTAGGAGATAACTCTTCAATTTCATGCTGCTGTCATCGACCATGTCGACTTTCCAGACAAAGCTTGCTTTCTACAAAACATCCGTCACAGAAGCAAGATTTTACTGCTGGCCCGAAAGAAGATTCTATTTGGAAAGTTACATATGTAAAATACAAAATTTTGTTTAAAACTAAAGAGTGTCTCTCTAATGCAAAGCTTCGTCCTTTGCTGATATTGACTTTCAATTTTTGGGTTCTAGTACTGCTGATGAGGAATTTATTTCCGAATTGGCCATACTGCCTATTTAAATTATTGCAGTTGGAGTTAACATATGTGTTATGGTCTCATGTTCATTTACTCCATATCCTCTCGTAAAATTTTCAATGTAGTTCCTTTTGATTATTTGTTCTTTGTCAAACGCAATTTATCAAAACGTATATCAATACTCATTTTGTCTTTGTTTGCCTATTTACATCTTTCTAATGTTACATCGTTGTTCTATTATCGCTACAATTTTAACAACTGCGATCTTCTATTTTCTTTTCCCGGCACCTGAATCGGTTTTCAGGGGCTCTGGCTACAGAGCTGCCGGGCGCGTCCCCAGGTGGTAAATAGGGGAATGCCCTGTCTTTGAGGGGTAGTCGGGGCATAATACGGAAAGCCTGCTCGCGAACCATTGTATCCAAACTGTGGAGAAACGCCACGCTCCATGCAGTATAAAGACCCTTTCTATATTTCACTAAAGAGAGCAGACGCATTGGATGTCGTATAGAAGGCTAAACTTCCTGCCCCTACCCATTCTCCAATTTACCAGTGGCAATCAAAAGTCATTGCCCTGGTTGTCCCTTCCTCCTTTATTTCTTTCTTCTTTTTATTACATTTTTTAAAATTGATTGACTTGTTCTCGTGCTTATATAGCTGAAATATTGCTCATTAACTCTAACTAATCAATCAATCAATCTATTTTCTTTAATTATCTTCTACGTTGATATCTCGCCTTGATCTTCTGCTTAGCGATTCCTGCTAGTGCATTTTTATTCAGTTCTGATTCATTTAGTTATTTAGCATCCTGTACCTTTTCAGGTTCAAAAATCGGGCAGCTAAATATATTTAGCTGTCTTGCACTGTAAGGTTAGAGTAAGTGCTCTTTGTTGAATGTCTCATGGAAACTTCAAAATGAAGAACAACAATTAAAGGTTGTTCCATTTGCTTAATCTTGCCATGTTTTTATAGGGATTTGGTTCCATATATATATACTCCAAATCCCTTTATTTATTTATTTGAATTTGTAAATTTTGTTTGGTTTTTGTTCAATTCACTAATCATTGTGTGATACATAACTAGTTTTCTCCTGGCTTTATCCACATTTGTCTTTGAAATCAATTCCTCGATATCCTGGTAAGCCTTGATTCTTGGGTAAATTTCTCTATTCAAAAGTTGATGCTTACTTGTCAATGCTTGGTATAGGTTTTTAAATTTCACGTTCTCTTCTTCTAAATTTACAGTTACTTCGGTATTTAATATTCTAAACGTTGTAAATGGCTACTTTTTCAAACAAAACTTTCTTTTTTCTAGATTAAGTTCCATACGTTTCCTTGAGAAAACTTACTTAAAGGTCCAATAATTCATTTTGCCTTTTCTACTTGTCCTATTACTTGCAGAGATGCTTCAGTGCCTTGAAGGAATTAGTGTCGAAAGATAACTGTAAAAACTTACAACGGCCGAACATTACAATCACATTCCACAATCCACCAGGGAACTGCACAAGAAAAACAATAAAATGACAAAAGACAAACAGAACGATAGACACTCGAGATAGTGGGACTTGGTACCGGCACTAGCAACAGCAAGCGGTAGGGTTAAACCGGTTTATGGGTACCCAAACCTCCCCTCACCCTATCCCGTTTCCCTATAGTATAATAAACATACAAATAAAATCCAATACAGGTAGACCACTAACTCCACGACCACAATCTTGAAAAGGGAAAGATAAAAAAAGACGTAATTTAGAAAGATTAGTCAAGGAGTGCTCGCCGCTAAACTGCCGGCTAGCTCAAGGAGCCTAGTCTGCTTGTAAAGCACTGTCGCACTACGGAATTAAATTCAAATTCAAAACTTCCCGAGGGGTTTGGTAAAGAATCATCATGGATTTCAGTAGACATCGGCAGTATCAGGGAGAGGCCAGTTTAACTGTAAAATCTTCAGGTCATTGGATCCCAAAGCCAATTTAACGGAATCGTGAAGAATATCGGGTCAATATCCACTATTACGTAATGAATGTAACTCACGTCTCAGTTTTTCTGGATGTTTTTTATCAGTATTTGACATTTTTAACAACATTTTCGTAAAAACGAGGGTGAGAAATACCCTTAGTAATAAGCTGTTTGCGAGTCGCATTATATTTGGATATCAAATGTTCATATCTTCTATAAAACTTCTTTAAAGTGTTTATCAATCTACGGAATCTGTAACCTTGTTGTAAAAGTTTGGATGTGATAGTAAGGTTACGTTCAATATAGTCGTAAAGAGCAGAACAGGCGCGTGCGAATCGTACCAGTTGAGATATATACGTATGCATGATAGAGCTACAGGAACGTCGCAATCAAGAAAAGGGAAATTAGTAAGGGTGAAATCGAAATCATCCCTTTTATCATAAATTTTGGTTTTAATTTTTCCAGAGTAAACGATGAGTTAGATCGAGAAATGGGCAGTATTTAGAATCAATGTTTGCTTTATTTGTTTTCAATTCTTGTAGGTAAATGAAGTCGACATAGTCTAAAAACTGGGGATTGTCAATAGTAAGGATATCGTCGATATAACTGCTGTTATCGTTGAATATCGAAATAAGTTGATCGCTGTTATGTATGGTTCCATCATGTAGTTTTTTCATAAAGTCCCGTTCTTGACAGAACAGGAAAAGATCTGCAATGAGAGGTGCACAGTTTGTACCCATGGGAATTACAATGACCTGTTGATAAACAATATTGCCAAAATGAACAAAAATGTTGTCTAGCAAAAGATTCAGTGCCTTAATATTGTCACCGCGAGTCCAGGAACAATGATTTTTGTAAGTGATGTTAGAGAAGAATCCTTGCTTTTCATTACAACAAATGAACTGTAGACCAGAAAATTTGAAAGACCATTTAATAAGTTGTCCCAATTTAGATTTAATCAATTTATGTGGAAGGGTAGTATAAAGTGAAGCAAAATCATAACTATCAAAAGACGAAACTGTTTTTTTTTTTATTGATTTCAGTTTATCTAAATCTTCGATGGAATATTTTACACTCCAAAAGGAATTAACACCAGAGTTTTGATAAGTTTTTTCACAGTATTTAATAACTAAATCTTTGATACAGGTGCATACACTGGTTAAATGAATGGATAAATTAGTGGTAGAACAGTTAATCGATGCCGAAATAAAACAATGTTTGTAGGGATTTTTGCGAAGCTTACGAACCCAGTACATAGTAGGCTACGTGTTGTCTTTAGGTGGAACTTGGAGCATATCTGTGTTTGGTTAATGTTTTTTCGTCAAAATTAGTACGTTCGAAAGTGTTAGACTTTGTAAATTCATTTTGTTTGACATCACTATTATATTTCTTTCAAATAATAGCAACGTTGTTTGCTTTCTTTTTCCTTTCTCCCACCTTTCGTAGATATTTTTTCCCATTGTCAACTTTTTGTCTTTCTCTGTATAGGTTTTGTCTTCCAGCATTTTTAAGTGCCAAAATAACCTGAAACAAAAAATACACAATGTGAATAACAACACGGAAGGTAACAAGTACTACAAATGTATACAGAGAGTATGTTCTCAAAGATTAAGAGTGAATCATTAATAATATACATTGAAAGTTATATTTTGTTTTAGATTATAATGTTCTTGCATGCTTTGGGTAAGAAATTAAGAAATAATTAACAAATACCGGAGTTACTGTGAATTTAAGTTCTTCATATGCGCTTCTCGACAAATGTTAATATCACCTGTTTGTGGGGAAAAAAGATCGATTAAGTTAATGTAATTCCTTGGGTGAATTGCCAATTACCGACTGTTTTCCGTTCTTTAGAATCTTCACTCATTAAAGATCGAGTGACATCAGACAATTTGTCACATTTGCTGAAGAAAACCTTATAAATCGACATTCCAGCATATGAAATCTATTAAGATATAAAACAAAACAAGTAGACACATTAAAGGGCATATAATTTTAATGAAGTTTACCACTCCCGGTGAAACTGTACACCGTGCAATCAGGGTAAAGACTAACTGTACGCAGGGTAGTGCAAAACAAACCAAAAATAGGCATGCAGACGAAAGGTAACTTCATTATTATATGGAATGTGTATCATATTTATATGTGTATGGGCAATTGCAAAGAAAAATACACTATTAACCTTTATTTGTCTCAAATATGTAAGCGTATATATTTTTCATAAAGTTACAATAACCAAAAGAGTTACTGTACACCAAAAAATCAGGGTATGACTAAGCGTACAGTTGGTAGCGACTAAGCAGTACGCAGGGTAGGACTAATTTATTATTTATTGAATCATTTACATTCTCTCCAAATAAAAAAATAAATAAATAAAGTTGATATTTTATTTAATATTATTTATATATTTGATGTATTCACCCTGTGGAGGCCACTTTTTTAACAGACAATCGACACTCCCATGGGAACTAACTGCGCGCCACTCTTAGCTGATGTCTTTCTTTTCTCGTATGAGGACAAGTTTTTACAAGGGCTAACACAGAAAAAAAAACATTTAGCCCAGTGCTTTAATTTCAGCTTCCGCTACATTGGAGATTTACTTTCTCTACATAATCCAAAATTCACGGCATATTTACACCAGATCTATCCAAGTGAGCTTGAAATTAAAGAGACTACTGATACACCTACTTCAGCTTCTTACTTAGATTTTTTGATATACATTGTTGAAGATGGACGTTTGAAATCTAAGCTTCATGACAAACGTGATGATTTTAACTTCCCAATTATTGTAAACTTTCCCTTTCTGAGCAGCGATATACCTACCTCTCCAGCCAATGGGGTTTACATTTCAAAGTTGATTCGTTACTGTCGAGCAAATAGTATATGTAATGATTTTTGAATGGAGCAAGAACACTGTCCCGAAAGCTGCTACGTCAGGGATTTTTTCAGGATTTTTTACTTTCATCCCTTCAGAAAAGCTATGGTCGACACCATAACATCATTGACAGATACGACGTGTCAGTGTCCCAATTGACAACGGACAGCTATATTTCACGTCTTCGCGTATTTTGACAAGTAAGAATAGTTGAATCTAAATGTTTATCTTAGACAACACGTAATTTCAAACAATATCATGATATCAGTTTATAATCTATAATTTCATTTTTAAAAATTCAATTATTTAATTAATTATTTACTAATAATTAATTAATTAATTATAAATTATTTTATAATACCCGGTCTGCAAGCAAAAAAATAAGTAGTTTTATTAAATAAAATATAGTATGATAAAGTATTTTAGCATTACCCTCTGTTGTTAAAGTATTTCTTATTCAAGCTTTGAATTCGATTAATTTGTATTATGTCCATTTACAGTCGATTTTTTTCTTGAAAGATTAATTCAGCATACAATGGGCAGTACTTGAAGACATACGTAGATGACAACTGACTCAAAATTCATAATGCATTATAGGTAGAAAGTCGTTTTGGTTGGCAACATTGATTTTAACAAACGAAATATCTTTAAATCATCGTAGCGAGTTATTTTTCGGGGGGGGGGGGGGGGGGGGGTAACATCCTATATATTGGTATACGGGGACGTGCGGCAAATTTAGAAGCTTATTTTACAAATGTTAGTATTAATTTGATGCTAATATATCCTCTTGCATAATTATTTGGGTCAATTTTCAACACCTCTGGTAACAATTTGGGTTGTCTTTTCAATTTCATACAAATATTGCGAGAAGATTTATTGGAAAATATCAATTTTATTAATTTAATATGCCATATTTAGGAATTACCCCCTTTCTCTTCCAATAATACAATAAATTTACACCATCAGTTGGTATTTTTATGGATGTCATCATTAAGGCAGTATTTGTTCGGGTATGGATTTCGATTATAATCTAGTATTAATTTGGGTACAATTTTTGGACCCCCAGCCGAATGTCCCCGTACAAAAATTATGAGAGTTACCCTCCGCAGTTATGGTGTTAACTTGATTGTGCATAGATATACATTCAAGATAGAATGTTTCTCAATTGGCATTGAAATGAAAATGCAATTCAAATGCCATACACATATAGAATAACGACTACGTTTCTCTTATTGTACCGTGTCCAATTAAAATGCTCAGTGTCACATATAATAAATGTTGTATCTAGAAAAGATTATCCTATCTAGGTCATATGGTAATAATGAGATGACTGTGGTTTTGGTGTATTTTCCCTTATCTACGAACTTTCATTATCCAACTGAATCTGACATTAGTCCAAATGCAAGTAAACAAAACAGCCCATAGCAATTGTATATCAACATTTAGGTTCCATTCAGGGTGAATGTATACTCTTTGTAGGAAATGATACGCTAATTTGTTTGTAAGCATAGTAATACCCTGCGTACAGTTAAAATCCTACCCTGCGTACAGTTCGAGTTTCAGTTAGTTGCTACCTACTGTACGCTTAGTCCTACCCTAGTGAAATTGCGTACAGTAAAACTGTTGCTAATTATACAGTTATAATGAATCAAAACAACCTGAAATTGATGCATAATATGGATTGGCACCTCCGAATCTCATATTAGTAATTGAAGAAAATCATAATGTTCTTATAAAATGATAAATTAATCAAGTTACTTTTCGTCTGCATGTCTATATTTGGATTGTTTTGCACTACCCTGCGTACAGTTAATCGCTACCCTGATTGCACGGTGTACAGTTTCACCGGGGGTGTTTACCATAGATGAAGTTTAGATACTATACAGGTAAAGAGAAAATATTTTTTTAACATTTCGATTAGTTTACGTTGGATTCTCTAATTTCTGTCTTGTTTTCACCTTTCCTGAACAGTGGGAGAAATTGTTTCTCCTCTCTAGAGAGAATGTTGTTCTCGGCAGGTGATTGGATAGAATTCAATTATGACGTCATATATGTTTGCTGTTTTCCGACTTTGCCATTGTGACGTCATGAAAAAAGGCAACCATGACTGATGACGTCACGCTCAAGGAACACATTTATCTTAGATCGTCAGAAAAGGGGGGTCATTATTTGGTCCAAAATCTCCTTGAAATCATTAGAGAAATAAAATCCACAAACTTATCTCGTGAGAAACGACATTTCTACACTCTCGATAATTAAGTTTTCAAATATTTAAACGCTCGGCAAGCCTCGCGTTTAAAAAATTGGAAATTTAACTATCTCTAGTGTAGAAATGTCGTTTCTCACTCGATGCAGTTGTGAATTCTATATAACCACCCTTGATTGTCCGGTATAGAGATGCTTCCCTTTGCATAAGTTTGTAAAACGGGAGGATAAATTCGGAAACTCCGCTTGGTAAATGGTGCTTTTGATTGGTTTTTCTGTTCATCTTCAGATTGTATATTTTTTGTAAACAGGAATGTTTTTATAAAACTATTTCTGTAAAAGTCTTCCTCAATAATAAAAAATGTGATTTGCCTTCATAAATAATCTTGAAAACTCCTTTTCCTCAATTTGCAGCAGTTTTTAATGATTGTGTGATATATCATCTTAAGACAATTCTTCCATTGAACTTTTGAAACAGGTGACACATTATCATAAGTTGTCCCGAAAAAAATGCCTGTATTTAATTGTTCTGTTACAGATCGAGGAATAGTTACAAAGAAATTTTTATTCACTTTTCGACATTTAAGGAAAAAGTCATCTACAATATAAGTTCTGTCATTTTTTTTTCTGAGCAGTATAGGGAAAATTTATAGTGTAAAAAACTGAATTTGAATTTCTGTCTTGTACCAATAATTTAATATATTGTAAAAAAATATCGAAGTAACTGTCAATGTAGTTTTTGCATACGGCCATTTTGTATGCATAACAGTTTTATCCTCAACGTCGCATAAGTAGGGGCTATTCAAAAATCCCCCCTTTCTAAGGCATGCATCTCATGTTTCAACCCATGATATCTATACATCAATGGAAACTTAAACTGATGAATTTTCCTATGGATTAAAGATCATTTCATATTTCATATTTCATTTCACTTTAAATAGTATAGAAACCTGAAATCTATGCACACAATAGCAAT
This sequence comes from Modiolus philippinarum, assembly GCA_002080025.1. Lineage (NCBI taxonomy): Eukaryota > Metazoa > Mollusca > Bivalvia > Mytilida > Modiolidae > Modiolus > Modiolus philippinarum. Next base: position 1,248 of record MJUU01043865.1, on the reverse strand, counting down.
TTTCACCCCAAAATTGGCCAAAATCAAGCTTTTTCCTGGGAAAACTGCATACAGCTGGAAAGAATTCAGCATTTCCTTTTTTCATTCATTTCGAATGGCTTGATCTGAATTTTTAATTGAGTGCACTTTCATGGTACGATCGCCGTATTCAAAAAAGTTACACTACCTTGAAGTCCAAGTTGAAAATTTCCCACATGTAAATACAGAATGTTTTGACGGTTGTCTGTGCAAATAAAACAATTTTGAAAATTGTAAATTGATTCAAATTGGGTTCATTTGGAAGAAAAAAACTTAAATTGACGACATTCATACGAAAAAATTGTCGATTTTTTTATCCATTGTATATAAATAACAGGGTAATCCTTACCTGTCATGTGACTTACTAGGGGAAAACCCATTGTATTATTTACGAACCTTTGACAGCTTATGTTACTTCAGTGTAGATTACATCAAAACATTTCGTAGACCATGTAAATTAGGAATGATGGTATGAACATATTTGGCGATATGTAATATACTACTAACTGGAAACTTTTCTGCGATTTTTATTTTTTAAGTACAAAGTAAAATTTTATTTCTTAATTCACAATATTTCAACCTTTAAAACAGGTTAGAAAAGCAAATATAAATTACCTTACACATTTTTGCGATACACGCAAATTTCTTCCCAAAAATGATAGTTTTTACTGTACCCTTAGTCTTAAGGTGCAGTAGATCCATCCATGATAGCTTTGGTACAAGGGCACGGACGGATAGACTGATCATACTAGAGAAAATCGGACAAGAAACTTAACATTACATAACGTAAACATTACTATACATAACACCCATTTCCTTTGTTATTCTTATGTCAAAAAGTAATCCTTTGAAATTTGATTTATCTTTCTTTTCCTCTATGTAACATAATGATTTTTATTTGAAAGTTTTTACTTCCCTTAATAAAATACTTGAAAAACGGAAAACAATTTTACATCGTAAATAAAAGGGTATTAACTATTTATGCAATGAGAAACGTACTAGAAAATATTTTTGAACTTGAATCATGTTAACTTTGTATATTATCAATATTATATTAAATATATGGTGAAATTAATACGATAAATATTTATAATTTCGATCATTTTTGTGTTTAGCAATAAATTAATCACCTTCTATGTAACATAGTTTCGCTTGATATCTACAATTCCGAGTACACCAGTAGCTGCGATGTTTCCGATTTAGAATGTAAGCATATGGTATGGTAGGCAA
>MJUU01043862.1:41623-51878 GCA_002080025.1 Modiolus philippinarum | reverse complement strand
AATTGCTGTTTTTTGCAAATTACTCGAAAACCGTTACAGATATCCAAAATCTGACGGAGTAAAAATGATCAGCATGATGAGATCTACCCTCTGTGCAATTTTGAAGAAAATCTGAAACCCATCTCTGAGTTATAGCCCTTTTTCCGTAAAATTTTCAAAATTTTTGCATTTTTTATTTTTTATTTCTAAAAGTGTAACAGATAGAGGTCAAGTGTAAATTGCTAAAATGTTCAGCATATCAAGATCTACCTACCCTGAATTTTTGAAGAAAATCCATAAACCCTTGTAGGAGTTATTGGCCTTTTTTCACCGAATTTTTAAAATTTTCGTATTTATCGTCTTTTATTTCCAAAACTATAGAAGATGAAAGTTAAATGTAATTGATAAAATGTTTGCCATGTTGTGGTGACTTCAAAACTGATGTTGAAAATTGTTCATTGACTGCCATTTTCAAAATGGCTGCCAAAAAAGGTGGGAAAATTCAATATTGTCCGATTTCAATGAAATTTGGTTTCCAAATAGATATTGATATTGCGACTTAAAAACCTGTGTTGAAAATTGTTCGTTGAACGCTATTTTAAAATGGCCACCACAAAAGGCGGGAAAATTCAACATTGTCTGATTTCAATGAAATTTGGTTTCCAAATAGGTTTTGATGTTGCATCTTCAAAACTGCATGATGTTAAAAATTGTTCGTTGACCTCCATTTTCAAAATGGCTGCCAAAAAAGGCGGGAAAATTCAACATTGTCCGATTTCAATGAAATTTGGTTTCCAAATAGGTATTGATGTTGCTACTTCAAAACTGATGTTAAGAATTGCTTGTTGACCGCCATTTTAAAAATGACCGCCAAAAAAGGTGTGAAAATTCAACATTGTCTGATTTCAATGAAATTTGGTTTCTAAATAGGTATTGATGTCGCAACTTTAAAACCGATATTAAAAATTATTTGTTGACTGCCATTTTCAAAATGGCCACCAAAACAGGCGGGAAATTTCAACATTGTCCTATTTCAATGAAATTTTTTTGTCCAAATAGATATTGATGTTGCGACTTCAAAACCAATGTTGAAAATTGTTGGATGACCGCCATTTACAAAATGACGTCTCGATTTCAAAACTGGTGTCAAAAGTGGTCCTTAGCAAGAATGTTTTTTTTTTCCAAAAAGCCCAACAAAGAAATGTAGTAAAACAGACTTTAAATACTGGTCAAGGTATTGGTGGTGTTTGAGGTCTGAAGATCAACTGTATAACTTACAATGTTACCATGATTGTGGCAACTGAGAGCCAGGTGAGGGTTACAGGCTCCTGAGAGCCTCTAGTTGGAATTCTCGGCACTTGTTTTAGAACATTTTTAAAAATTATGAAAATGACAATATAGCAAGAAATTGTTGGATATGCCCTTAAGAGGATGTGCATCAAAGGAAACCATGACCTAGCCAATGAAGAAAATGAAACTTTGGAACAATTTTAAGACAACAAAGAATGGAAAAAAAAAAGAATCATGCAAAATATTTAGCTTTTTTTTTCTTTTTCCTGCCAGAAACCAGAAACATAAATTAATGCATACAGAGGTCTTTACTGAAACCATATTATTTTCCCAAAATGCGAAAAAATGTCAATAAATCTTCCCAATTTCAGAAAAAAGTAGCTTTTCCCAAAATAGGTAGAAAAATCCCTGTACTGTGATGTATTGGCTTTACTCATTGCAGAATGCTTTCAAGTGAGTAATATAAAAGAAAGCTTTTAATTATTAGTTCACCTGTCCTGAAGGGCCATGTGAGCTATTGCCAACACTATGCCTCCGTCGTCTGTCGTCCGTCGTCTGTCCGTCAACAATTTAAAAAATCTTCTCCTCTGAAACTGTTGGGCCAAATGCAACCAGGGTATGGCTTCTCAAAGTTATGTTCGATTAGTTGGCCGGTCAAAAAACATGGCCGCCATTGCTAAAAATAGAACATAGGGGTAAATTGCAGTTTTTGGCTAATAACTCGAAAACCGTTACAGATATCAAAAATCTGCCCGGTGTAAAAATGATCAGCATGATGAGATCTACCCACTATGCAATTTTGAAGAAAATCTAAAAACCCATCCCGGAGTTATAGCCCTTTTTCCGTTAAATTTTCAAAATTTTTGCATTTTTTATTTTTTATTTCAAAAAGTGTAACAGATAGAGGTCAAGTGTAAATTGCAAAAATGTTCAGCATATCAAGATCTACTTGCCCTGAAACTTTGAAGAAAATCCATAAACTTTTGTAGGAGTTATTGCCCTTTTTTCACCGAATTTTTTGAATTTTCGTATTTTTCAGCTATTATTTCCAAAACTATAGACGATGAAGGTTAAGTGTAAATTGATGAAATGTTTGCCATGCTGTGGCGACTTCAAAACTGATGTTTTTCATGCATGACTGGGTACTAAAAAGATATGTCAGGGGGGTTCCAGAGGGGGGATGTGCCCCCTCTGTCCTGGGGTTTGAACTCTCCAGAAAGCAAGTGTGGGCCATACTTGCTCGCTAGATAGCCTAGTTTATTGCTCATAAGGTGGATTTTTGGATTTTTTTTAGTTTCTGGCTGTAGTAGGCACTGCAGATTTTTTTTTAGAAATTTTGAAACGGCAAAAATTGTCAAAATATGCCTTTTTTGGTCCATTTGAGGCCCCTGTTGTTTCCATGGCAACAAGGAACCAGGTTGTAATAGCATTTTTCTGAAGACATTAGGCCATTGTGTACGTTCGCCAAGTATGAACCTTTTGGGTTGAATTTCAAAGAAACTACAACATTTGGGTTTTCTTGCTCAATTCAGATAGGTAAAAAATTTACTTTTCAGCGAAGTCTCAGAAAGGAAAGGGTTAAGCAAGGAAGAAGTAGTTGCTCTTTGAAAATTTCATACCATATTTTTGTTGGGTAGGGGTTATGAAACTTTGACTATTTTCCTGCTTTAATATATTATCTTGTCACTGTAACTCCTCTCAAACGGCATGACAATTTGCATTTTATTTAGTAAGATTGTTACTCATGATATATTCTAATGTTCATACATAACCACCATATTGATCAAACAATATTTTTTATATAAGTCATGTGACTTGACTGTTTTTCCACCAAAATACATAAAAATTATCTTGTTAGACCAACTCCTGTTTGAAACCACTTTGTTATCTTGCTTTCATATTGATAGGGCAAGTTGCTCTTGATGTGAAGATGTGCCTACGTTACAGTGATATTAATTGAGCTTTTTTTGTAGGAATTACTGGATTTTGACCATTTTCCCACTGCACTATCAATATATTGTCTTGTTAAGGCAACTCTACTGAAAAACTATGACATATTGCAGGATTGTTCCAAATGATGTGCAGATATGCACTGTTTATTAGATTTTGACTGTTTTTTAGCTCACCTTACCCGAAGGGTCATGTGAGCTATTGCCATCACTTGGCGTCCGTCGTCCGTCCGTCATCCGTCGTCCGTCCATCGTAAACTTTTTCAAGTGGTTTCAAAACCAGTGTTGAAATTTGTTTGTTGACCGCCAAAAAAGGCGTGAAAATTCAACATTGTCCGATTTCAATGAAATTTGGTTTCCGAATAGGTATTGATGTTGCAACTTCAAAACCGATCTTAAAAATTGTTGGATGAATGCCATTTTCAAAATGGCTGCCAAAAAAGGCAGGAAAATTCAACATTGTCCAATTTCAATGAAATTTTGGTTTCAAAATAGGTATTGATGTTGTGACTTCAAAACTGGTGTTGAAAATTGTCATTGCCCGACATTTACAAAATGATGTTTTGACTTCAAAACTTGTGTCGAAAGTGGTCCTAATAGCAAGAATGTTTTTTGTCAAAAAAGCCAATCAAAGAAATATAGTAAAACATGACCAGACTTTCAAATACAGTTCAAGATATTGGTTGTGTTCCAGCTACCAAAGTTTGAGAGACTGAAGTTCATCTGTATAACTTACAATGTAAGCTTGATTGTCGTATTGTGCTTCATAGTTTTCTTCACAATATAAGAAATATGTTTAATCTAGATTATAAAGGGGAACCCCTGCCAAAATTTTTTTATGGAAAGGGGAACTTGGAATGTTTTGATTTCAGCAATATGCATTATCTGAATTATAAGGGGAACCCCTGCCCAAATTTTTTTTTTGAATGATGATCTGAAATGGGTTGTAATGGATAGTGGGGCTTTAAATTACCGTGGAAACTGCTCAATCTACTTGCCCAATTGGAACCATACTTGGTGACAACTGTCCATAGTTGGTACCTATCGAAGAATGTGTCTGGTAAGTCTGCATGTATTCCAAGATGGCTGCCAAAGATGGGGACATAGTTTAACATTGGACCCTATGGGAAAAACACATTCAAAGACATTCTTCTCTGAAACTACTTGGTCAGTTGGAATCAAAACTTGGTCACAATAGGCCTTTAATGGCCTTCTTAAAAAATTATGTCCGACAAGTCTGCACCTCATCCAATATGGCAACCAGTGGGGACCATTGTTTAACATTGGACCCTATGGGGAAAACACATTCAAAGATTTTCTCCTTTGAAACTTCTAGGAAATGAGACACTTTAACATAGGGTTAATTTGGGCTGCAGTTTATGCCAGTCATGGACCAGGTGAGAGCCTCTAGTTGTGCTAAACTATCAAAATATCATAATCTTGTTAGTGTATCTCCTTTGCAATTGCTATATAAATTGCTTCCATCAGTGGTGTGTGGATTGTTGGCCAAGATTGGAAGATATACATACTATCACCATCTAGGAACTTATTAAATGCTTCTGTCAATGTTGGTATGTGACACAGGATTACCCAATTGGTGGGAGTGTTCTTGCTAGGGTTCTTTAATTTCTACCTATCCAACCAAGTTGTAACTTTCAAGCAAAATTTACTCCATTTAATAGGAAATATAAACATATATGTATGAAGAAGAAAGACATTTCTGTTGAAACCTTGAAAAAGTTTTTTAAAAAATTAGCTTTTGAAAACTATTTATGATAGCATTTTTATGTGTTAAATCTGAGAGTATTGGAAGTATAGGACATAAAAAAATCGACTACTCTTGGTAATCAAAAGATGTTTTTATATCAATCATCAAATATTTCACCTTGTGGAAACTTCACACTTTATTTTTATGGCCAGACTTGAAGTCAGTTAAACTGTCTACAAATAGATAAATTACTATCTCTTTATAGGATATGATTATGAAAAAAGTGAATTTTTAAAGAGTCCCAGGGGTGTCATCTTTGAAGAAAACGCGTTATAATTTTCTGGGAGTGTCTGGAAACTGATCATTGTTTAAACAATTTGAATAAAAAGTCTGATCATGTCTGATCATATGGGAAATGGAAACCTTAAAAAATAATAATCAAGATCCTGTAAAAAAATTACTGAAATAAGTCAGTTTGGTGTATTTGATATGATATATTGATTTTAAAAAATATCACCCATTAAGGTAGAATTCTAGTAATTTTGAATCCCTTTTGATCTCACTGAAAGGTAGCATTATAGCATTAAATAGGTTTTTTGTCAGCAAAAACTGACACCTTTGCTTCCAGATGGTAGACATTCAGTGGTAGGATGATCATATTTGGTATATCACTTCCCTTGCAAGAGTTTTTGGAGTACATATACTATCATTGTATACATTTTACAATGAAAGATAACCATAAACAAAAACAAATTAAAACATAGCTGTAAATTCATTCTTCTGTTTTTTTATATTTTATTATTTCAAAATGTGGTCTCATACATTTCATGTTTCCAAAGCCTGCTTTTAAAATTTTAAACAATTTTAAATATCATTAAATAATTTTTTTCATCTTTATTAATAATATACTTACAGATGTATTTATAAAGGGTATAGAAGCTGGATGGAAATATTATGATAAAGCTGTAAGTATCAAAGGTAGACAACTCATTGTTATACCTCAGCTATGCCCAGCAAATTACACTTGTTCAAATTTCAGTCGTGGACTTGCTGTGGTTGTATCATGCTGCGCTTGGCATATTATTTCAATTGTAGCCATATAACTTTGATTTTTTCCATTATAGCAATATATATTTAAATTTTTCGTCAAGGATTTCTCAGCTTAAGTATGTAGTAATGATTTGATATTTGGTCTGAAGCTATTGTATGATGAGTTGTACAGTGTCTCCCCTTTTCAAGCCTGTCTCTCTTCTACTTTCTGTTTGCCATTAACTTTGATTTTTTCCATTATAGCCGTATGTTGAAATTTTTCGTCAAGGATTTCTCTACTTGTGTATGTAGTAATGATTTGGTATTTGGTCTGAAGCTTTGGTATGATTAGTTGTACTGTGTCTCCCCTTTTCAAGTCTTTCACTCATCTACTTCCTGTTTGCGGATAACTTTGATTTTTTCCATTATAGCCATATATTGAAATTGCGTCAAGAATTTCTCAGCTTGTGTATGTAGTAATGATTTGATATTTGGTCTGAAGCTTTTGTATGATGAGTTGTATTGTATCTCCCCTTTTCAAGTCTGTTGCTCATCTACTTCCTGTTTGCCGATAACTTAAATTTTTTTTCCATTTTAACCATATATTGAAATTTGCGTCAAGGATTTCTCAGCTTGTGTATGTAGTAATGATTTGGCATTTGATCTGAAGCTTTGGTTGTGACGAGTTGTACTGTGTCTCCCCTTTTCAAGTCTGTCACTCATCTTCTTCCTGTTTGCCCATAACTTTGAATCTACCATTATAGCCATATGCTGAAATTTTTCGTTAAGGATTTCTTATCTTTTGTATGCAGTAATGAGCAATGAGCAGGGGTATAATTAGATGCCATTTGGCGACAGGTCTTGTATTGTGTATACAAACACCTAATTTGCACTTAACATACTGATTCAGGGTTCAATGAGTGAGGGGTATAATTGGCCGCCATTTTGTGACAGCTCTTGTTTATTACAGGTTTCGGGTTGGTAGGATTAGTTCTTCAATTTGGGTCGACTTATAGCAAAATATCATGGATATGAATATAAGTGTCTATCTACCTTAAAACATCCCTAGAGTGAGAAATTTGGCAAGAATCTATGTTGTTTCCATCAGTAGGTTACAAGTGCACAATATACAATGCATTTTCCATATGGGGTTTGGCAATAATCTAAAAATAAATGAAGGCTTTTTAAATGAAACATTGTCAGTGTTTTTAACTCTTTATGGCTAAATGGATTTTTAATTAGGAACAACATTAACTATGGATATGCATTAGTAATTGTTTAAAGTTTGTATAAAGTATCTCTGAATAAATATTGTAGTGTACTGATATCATTAGCAAGAACTTGATAAAATATCAAAAATATAAGGTATTGTAGTAATATTTGTTTTGTGTAGAAATGAAAATAACTTAAGGTCAATGGTAAAAAAACATGTCTCAAAGGTCATTTTTAGTTTGCCTCAACGAAGTTGAGGGGGACTATTGGAGTACCCCCGGCATTCACATCTACGTCCGTGTCCGCATCCATATTTGGGTGTATATCTCAGCAACTATGCATGGTAGGGTCAACAAACTTTACATGCAGGTGAATTTTGGGTTGACTTACAGCCTCCTTTAATATTAGGCCTCTTTGATTTATATTTTCTGCTTGAATGACTTACATTCAAGTTTACGTCCGAGTTCAGATCTCAGTCACTATACATGGTAGGATCATGTAACCTTGCATATGCATACATCTCAGATGGAAGGTCAGCATCCAGGCAAAATTAGGTCACTTTGACCTATATTTTCTGCGTGAATGACTTACATTCAAGTTTAGGTCCGAGTTCAGATGTCAGTCACTATACATGTTAGGATCATGTAACCTTGCATATACATGCATCTCTGATGGTAGGTCAGCATCCAGACAAAATTAGGCCTCTTTGACCTATATTTTTTGCTTGATTGACTTACATTCAAGTTTACATCTGAGTTCAGATCTCAGTCACTATACATGGTAGGATCATGTAACCTTGCATTTGCATGCATTTCAGATTGTAGGTCAGCATCCAGGCAAAATTAGGTCCCTTTGACTTATATTTTCAACGTCAACGACTTACAATCCAGTTAACCTCCGAGTTCAGATCTCACTCACTAAACATGGTAGGATCATGTAACCTTGCACATGCATCTCTGATGGTAGGTCAGGATCCAGGCAAAATTAGGTCACTTTGACCTATATTTTCCGCTTGAGCGACTTAATTCAAGTTTACATCCAAGTTCAAATCTCAGTCACTATACATGGTAGGATCATGTAACCTTGCATATGCATGCATTTCTGATGGTAGGTCAGCATCCAGGCAAAATTAGGCCTCTTTGACCTATATTTTTCACTTGATTGACTTACATCCAAATTTACTGAAGAGTTTAGATCTCGGTCAGTATACATGTTAAAAACATGTAAAATTGCATATGCATACATCTGATGGTAGGTCAGCATCCGGGCAAAATTAGGTTACTCTAACAATGTGCCAAAACAAGGCGAACTTTGTAATCTTTGATTACCTATGTTTATTTTTCAGAATTATATGATTTTAATAGAAGAAGAATTAATATTAGCTCCTGATTTTCTATCATTCATGCAACAGTGCCTTACAGTACTAGATAAAGATCACACGTTACTTTCTGCCTCTGCTTGGAATTATAATGGTATGAATCATGTCAATATTAACATTTTACCGACCTGGTAAAAATAGTTAGTATGTTATAAGGTCATTCTCATATCCTTTTGAGATGTTTTTATGCCACCTCCACGACAAGTCGGGGTGCATATTGTTTAACCCTCGTCCGTCTGTCCGTCCATCTGTCTGTCCGTAATTCTGTCCGTCCATCCCATCTCTGATAAGCTGTTATTCTGGATAACTTCTCCCACAATATTAATGCTACATTTATTTTTCTTTGCACAGTGATTAGGCATTGATTGAAGATGTGCATATTGTCATGGATTAGATTTTGGCTAAAATTTGTGATTTTGAGGGGTAGTTGAACTTGACCATTTTCTCAAAATGTGTTTTCTGTAACTGCTATTCCGGACAACTCCTCCCACAATGTTAATGCTGCATTTATTTTACTTTGCACAGCAATTAGGCATGGATTGGAGATGTGCAAATGGTCATGGTTTAGATTTTGGTCAAAATTTGTGATTATGAAGGGTAGTTGAACTTGACCATTTTATCGAAATATGTATTCTGGACCTGTTATTCTGGATAACTCCTCCCACAATATTAATGATATATTTATTTTACTTTGCACTGTGATTAGGCATGGATAGAAGATGTGCATATTGTCATGTTAAAATTTTTGGCCAAAATTTGTGATTTTGAGGGGTAGTTGATTTTTGCCATTTTATCAAAATGTGTGTTCTGGAACACCTCCCATAGTATTAAAGTCACAGTTATATCAAGTGCTTAGGTATTGTGTGGGTGGGGGGTATGTATTATCCTGGTAGTCAGGTGAAATAAAGACAAATTTCTGACAATCAGGAAAGATTATATGAATCTAACACCAGTGAGAGTGCCAGACAGAAAAATCACAGACACCCAAGGGTAAGATTTCAAGTACTTGGACAAAGCTTGCTGAGTCCGAGATGCCAGAAATCTTACACAAGTGTGTCTGAGATTTTTTTTCTGGCACTCTCACTGGTGTTTGATTAATTTTCTCTGTCTCATCATCTAAAAAACAAAACAAATCACTGTGGAAATGCCATTGTTGACATCATTTATGCATTTATGGAGTATTTTAGTTCATATATTTTTCTTTCAAAGGTAATCGATATTCTATTTAATTGTATTAAATGATATACTTTTTGATTCATGCAGACTAAGTAAGTTGAATATATTGTTATGATAAATCTTCATTGTGTCTAATACAAAAGCCTTAAGTCTTCATAAATGAGTACAAAGAACAAGGTTCATCAACGACAGAATTCAGTCCAGTATTTCAGTTTAAACAGCTTTACTAGGAAAATACTCTTACTTTATGATATATTCAACTAAAAATGAAATCAGTTTATTTTTTTGCCCCTTTTGATGTAAATATCACTTGTTCTAAAATTTGCTGAACTCTCTAATGCAAAATATCTCCATACAAAAACTTGAAGCACAATATCTCCTAGAAAACTAGTTTCTAAAAACTTCCTATATAGGCTGAATATTGGTAAGAAATATAAATAGGAACAGGCAATAGCTTACAATTATCCCTAAATTGTGTATTGGTAAGAAATATAAATAGGAACAGGCAATAGCTTATAATTATCCCTAAATTGT